>WEIT01041388.1:6902-21665 GCA_013389985.1 Dryoscopus gambensis | reverse complement strand
CACCATGAAGAAGAAGATTTTGCAGAGAGGAAAGCAGCTGAACAAGCTTCAGCTTCTGGTTATAGGTGGCATAGTGGATCCCCACCTTAGTTATGTCAGTGAGAATTTGGAACAAGTTCATTGGTTCAGATAATTTGTAATAATCATCTGCCAAAATTTGCCAAGAGTTGGGATTATCATATATTTTTATTCAGAAGGACAATGAAAATAATATTGATATACCTCTGTTCTGCATAAGCGTGAGAACAAGCACTAAGAGTTAAATGAATGACTCATTCTGGTATCTCTTAATTTAATCACCTAACACTGAAATTGCAGCAAATCACACTTTCCCAGTATGAAGTGCAGTAGTTGATGCACTGAGTCTCTCCATGCACTGAGTCTATCCATCTGTCCAGTGCAAAACCCTGGGAAGATCACAGCAGTTACACTCAGCTGGTCCTCTCGGCACTCTGGATGGAGGAGATGACAAAGACTTCAACTCACAGTGTTTTTACCCAAAGAAAAACCCTTTCACACTCAGTTCTGCCCATGGTATTCTCCTTCCTCTTGAGCAACAAGCTCATGCCATAGAAATAGGCATCAAGAATGTAGTCCTTTTTTGCATGTGCTCTCTTTGGCACCTTTTAAACATTCTCCAAAGTGTAGCAGAGAATTTTAAGATCTCAACAAAACAATGGGGAAAAAAATCACATGCTCAAATACATAAGATGTATTCAATATTCACTTACATAAAACTATCTCTAGCCTTCTCCAAACAAAAGATTCTGATCCTCTCTACACACTCCTGACTAGCTAAAATGGCCGTGCATACTCCTCACTATCTTTTCCTCCATGGGGAAGAAGGCAGACAGTGTTACAGAAACTTTTATTCCCACATTTCTTGTTGTATCCCTCTTTTCTTTAACTTTTACAATCAAATCTGACATTTTCACAGGAAACAACTGATCCACCATGATGCTCCCAGCAAATCAACACATGCCTTACTATCATGATTAAAGTTCTCCTTCTAAAGGATATGCATTTATGTTTTACTGTCATAAGAGTTCACGTAAATATACCTGAACTCCTTTTACTCTTCCCAGCTCAAGTGTCTGTAACCACAGCAACAATAAACCCAGAGGAAGGAACTAAAGCCTTCCTCAAGGACTAAGTAAACTCTCTTCAGTCTGCTAGCCTGACAAAGCTGAGCTGTACTTAATAAGCACCGTGTCAGGAGGAGAGGTGACAGGAGAGGAGCTGACCCCATGAAGTTATCAAACAGTTGCTTGGGCTGTTATTTGTCTGTGCATCAATCCACTTTGGGGATTTTACTGGCCTGACTTTATTATCGACTCAAGCAAAAATCCCTGCATACCCCTTCGCAGGCCAACACAGATTCATTTACATTGCCATTATTATCCTTGATCTTCCAGACAGCCATGAGAATGTCTTTTAAGCAGCACCACTGGTGATAGAGATGTGACATACTTATAGAGCTGGGCTAAGTAGTCTGATTTTTTTACAAAGTGCTTGAAATTCCTTTATTCCATTCCACTCACCATGAATGGCACTTGGAATGTTTCAGAACAATGAATTTTACAGATAAAGATGTCTTCTTAATCTGTTTAAATGAGGGAAGTGGAGTTATCAGTGAGGGTCCAGGCTTAAATATATAAATAGTTACATGAGTAGAAAAAGACATTCTGTCTTGGAGAATCTGGAGCCTAAATAGTGAAGTACTGAAGGAAGAAAACCCACTGAACAAACTAGTGAAACATATAATCTGAACTCAGAAACCGAACGGTTTCTTCAAAAAAAGGAGACCACTATCTGTCTACTGTAGCTAAGCAATTTGACTTGTCAGCAAGAGACTTAAAATGCAGCAGGGCATATTTTTCTTACAGGTTATATCCCAGGCCTGTATTGATGATGAGGACCTTTTACCAGGCTGACTTCTGTCATATTTCACAGCTGCATTTGGGGACATGTTGGCCAACTGCATGAGGCACCATTATGTCTTACAGAGTGCTTCACAGTAGTGCTGTATTTATTTCTCTCCTCCTACTCCTTCTTTACTGTTGAATAGATCTAGAGTAAAATGTGAGAGTGGGAATGTGGCTTCATATCAAATGGCAGGGCATTATTTCACTTTTAGGTGTAGGTGGGAGCTGAGGAAAAAAAACGATAGAGTGGTTTGGGTTGGAAGGGGCCATCAAGATCATCTAGCTCCAACCCCCCTGCAATGCACAGGACACCTCCCACTAGACCAGGTTGCTCAGAGCTCCATCCAACATGGCCTTGACACTGCCAGGGATGGGGCATCCACAACTTCTCTGGGCAACTTGTTCCAGTGCCTCAGCAGCCTCACAGCAAAGAATTTCTTCTGTAGAAGTCCTTTTAAAGGTGCTTGTTTTCATACCTCCACCCATTTTGACATGCCTTTACACTCACCCTAGAGCAGCCACAGGCAAAGCAATGGGCGTAAGAGCAGTTCAAACAGATTGGCTGAGATTAATGCAACTGTTTGCAATTGAATCTTATTTTAAAACCTCAACATTTCCAAAAAAAGAGCTTATCTGAATCTTATTTTAAAATCTCAACATTTGCAAAAAACCTTGCACTTCCTTGATTGTTACCTCTGCATCAGTCTGTGGACTGCTATGGAATAATACATAGTCTGATGTTTTTCATGTGGAGACATTTTAGGGGCTAAATCTTCAGGGAAGTTTGCAAGTCCCACATTCACAGACCAGTTCCGCACCTGAGGTACTGTTTTCTCTGTGCATGTGACACTCAAAAACTCATAAAACTATGATTTCTAGACAGAGCATAGGGAAAAATTCAGTATTTCCAGAACTTAAAAATTTCTCTTAAACTGGATGGCCTGGGGAGGTGGTAGAATCACCGTCCCTGGATGTGTTTAAAAAAAGACTGGATATGGCACTCGATGCCATGATCTAGTTGAGGTGTTAGGGCATGGGTTGGACTTGATGATCTTGCAGGTCTCTTCCAACCCATACATTCTGTGAATTCTGTGAAAACTAGTAACTGATACTACTTGTCATTTCTGTGATTAAGACATGGCTTATCAAGTATTTCTAAAGAATACTCTGAAGTTTTCTTCTTAATCTTTTCCCTTCCTGACAACTATTGTTTTATAGAGAGACTTACTGCAGTTGAGTATTTATTATTTTTTTATATTTGTTGTGCTCACCTTTTCTATTGAGAGATGCAGTAAGAGAACAAAATGGAAATTCTAAACGTAGGTCAAGGCTTTCAGAGACATTTCAGATTTTTTGAATGCAGCTCAAATGCCTCTTGGTAGATATAATTGTAACCCCCCAAAAAGGACTAAATTATTTACTATTGCTTTCTAGCCACTCTTCCATTCTTAAGGCAGCTTGTCTCTTTGTCAGATACTGAAGATGAGGAGAAGTTACCTCCAACCACTTTTGTTTTTTTCTGGTGGCAATACTTTCATATCTGAAGCCATACAGGAATAAATGCTCTTTGTCAGGACATGCCCCCTAATCCTCTGGTCTAAGATTCTGAAAATTGCAGAGAATACTGGAGGAAGTCATTCTACATACATACAGAAGTTAGTGTGACAATAACACCACAAAAAACAAATTAAAAATAAATAAATGAGAAAAACCAACAATGTTCCCTGCCTCTCACTCTGTTCTTGGTTATCAGTTGGATAAGTTCCTGTTCTTGGATATTTGATCTTTGTCGCTACTAGGGGATCCAATAAGCTTCCAGATCACAAATTAATATACAATAAAACTAATTACTCCTATTTTCAAGGCAAAAATCGAATAGCCACTTGAAATTTCACAGAAATTCCTAAAAAAGCCCAGAAATTTTACAGTCCAGTCTAATTCAACCTAAATTGTGACACGGTTTCTACCATGATTTTATGATGAGATATAAATATCACTAAAAGAGGACTAAGCAAAATGCCATGTAGGAAACTTCTCACTGAGATTGGAAACTGCTTTTCACCACCTTGTATACAGGAAAGGTCAAAATATCTGTTAATCCAGGTAAACTCAGATAAAGTTGTCAAGTTTTGAAAATTTGAACCACATTTGGCCCCCAAATTCAACATGTATAGATACCTTTTGCAAACTCCTGTCAGTGCCAGGGCATTGAGTTTTCTTGTCTGAAGCAATATTGTGTGATCTAAAACACTAATTTCAAAGCTTTGCTTTTCCAGCTGCACATGTACATCATTGTACTGGGTTTGTGTGTCCAGGTTCTGGTAGCAGGAGTGAGGGGCTACAGGAGTGGCTTCTGTGAGAAACTGCAAGAAGCTTCACGCATGTCAGACACATCCAATCTCAGCTGGCTCCAGGATGGATCCACTGCTGGCCATGGCCAAATCAAAAAGGAAAAGGAAGTTGTTGCGCAGATGTTAATGCACTCAGAGAAGAGCAGAATGAGAATATAAGAGGAACAGCCCTGCAGACCCCAAGGCCAGTGCAGGAGGTGCTCCAGGTGCCAGAGCTGAGGTTCCCCTGCAGCCTGTAGTACAGCCCACGGTGAGGCAGCTGTGCCCCTGCAGCCCATGGAGATCCATAGGGATGCAGAGATCCACCTGCAGCCCATGGAGCAGACCCAGGCTGGAGCAGGTGGATGCCTGAGAGGAGGCTGTGACCCCATGGGAGGCCTGTGCTGGAGCAGGGTCCTGGCAGGGACCTGCAGATCCGCGGAGAGAGGAGCCCATGCTGGAGCAGGTTTCCTGGTAGGAGTTGTGGCCCCGTGGGGGACCCGCACTGCAGTAGGCTCTTCTTGAAGGACTGTATCCTATGGAAAGGGACCCACACTGGAGCAGTTTGTGAAGAACTGTAGCCTGTGGGAAGAACTCATGCTGGAGAGCTGTCTCCCATGAGGGACACCTCACAGTGGAAAAGTGGAAGGACTCTTCTCCCTGAGCAATGACAGGAACAACGCATGATGAAGTGACCATAACCCTCATTCCCTGCCTCCCTGCACTGTTATGGGGAAGGAGACAGAGCTAGGAAGGAGGGAGGAGTGGGGGAAGGTGTTTTTAATTTTCTCATTATACTGCTCTGATCTTTTTAGTAATACATTCAATTAATATCCCCAAGTTCAGTCTGTTTTGTTCAGTCTGTCACAAGATCTGTGAGTGATCCCTTCCCAGTCCTTATCTCAACCGACAAGCCTTTTTCTCTCTCTCCCCTGTCCAGTTGTGGAGCGAAGTGACAGAGCAGCTTTGGTGGGCACCTGACATCCAGCAGGGTCAACCAACTACAATCATCCTTTCTAAAATGCCCTTTTTGTTTTATGTCCCCTACCTGGGCCTGATTTGCTATATTCATCCCTCTGTGCACAGGCACTCATGCAACCCTCCTCTGTTCCACCCTGAAAGTGCACAAGCCACTCTTAGAAAACTCAGTAGAAAGCTTCATTAAAACCAAAATCTCCAGTAAACTGTGCCACTGAAAGAAACGTCCTTACACCCATTCATAGTTAGGGGCATTTGCAGCTCCCCACATTATATGGCACGACATTAGCCTGCTTTTGTGCCTTCATGTCAATCTGGTAACTGTGAACAAGCTATTCAAGGATTTCAGCACCGGAGTTTCTCAATGTGGCAGGATGGAGTCAAATGTCAGGGAAGTGTGTGCTTTTTCACAGATGCTTTGCTGGTTAATCTTTAACGGTTAAAAGGTTTTTAGATTAGAATTTATAAGAAAACACCTTATTTTTTCAAACAGTCTACAATGAAAGGTGGGGAAGAGAATAGTCTAAGTTATATAAAAAGGGAAATAGATAAAGCAGAAAAAAAGGAAAGAAGCAACCGGAGCAGATGTAGCTGAAGAGTTTCCCTACAAAACCCTTTCATTATGACGCATTTTATTTTTAAGAATCTACCAAGATATAAAAGGATTTTCATTCATGGAAAGCAGAGAAGCAATCCAGTTCTGCACCAGAGCTCGCTTTCTTGCCACCTGAGGAGAGGTGACGCATAGTAAATTTTAATCATTTTGAACGCTATCACCCATTTGCCAAGGTCATCCCTGTATCTGACTGTACTGTCTTTAACAGCCCTGTGGGGTTCAAAAACTGCAGACACTGTGGTTCAAAAACTGCAGGCAGGCAGAGATGGCAGAGACATAAACAGGGCTCACTGTTCCTGATTTTGTCATTTCTGGTAATACCTTTGTCTTCTTGAATAGGTGACAGCTCTGTCTGGAATAACATTTGGTGGATTTGGAACAATACAGAACATCTACTTACTTGCAGATTTCTGTAGAGTCTAATCAAGGAAATCTTCTCTGGTTTGTGTAGCATGAGCTCAGATTTTATAAGATTTGGGAAAGCTGCTTCCTCTTAATTTATAATACAATTTATAATATTTATAATCTGTGGATGCAACAAAATACTTTTTTGCTTTTCTGCTAGTGTTTGAAGGTTTTCATAAAGGATGAAGGTTTTCACCCTTTATGAAATCATTCATATGTTTAATTTACTTCTGTTAATAGTATTGCGTTGGTATGAGAACTGATACACTGAAGGGATTAAAGCTTTAGGATAACAAAAAGGAAGAGGAGTGGATGATATGATTATGCAAAAGAAGCAAGTTCTAATGTTTGTCAGCTATGGTCAGTTGTCCATTTTCTGGGTTAACACTGGCCTAGGACACCCACAACAATGGGATGGCATGGGATAGAGTTGAAAGCACAATACCGAAACACCTTATAAAGTGGTAAAATCTCAATTCTCCATGGAGCAGAGCTTGCAGCTCTGTACCATGGAAGCTTCTATCTTGGACATGGTGACAAAAGACAAGGTAATGAAAACATTTTAAGAGAAATTAATTCAGTTTGAACTAGTGAAATTGCATTCAACAAATCACAATGTGAAAGTCAGCAATGTTAATTTGGGTAAAGGAAGATCATCTACGAATGAGCATAAACAACAAAGTTGATGGTTCACATTGCAAAAATTATTATAAAACTGTCATGGTTAGACACTGAACACAATGCCAGTGCCCCATGAAAATATATTTTTACTGCTGTGAGATGTGATCAGGAACAGAGCAGAGCAGGCTCAGACTTAGGAATAGGAAAAAAAAATTTGATAAACTACATTAAGGAAAGAGACACACAGGAAACATGAAAACTCTCTGAAACATTCCTCCTCCTCCCAACTTCCACCCTTCCCACAATCAGACAAAACCTTGGATTTTCTGATCGGTTACCAATACTCGAATAATCAATCTGCTCCTTTCACTGACCGGAACACAAAAGGAAATGCCTCCGTGAATCTCTCCTTTATCTCCCCATGTTCTCAGAGGTGACACATCTCCTTAGTGGCCACACCAGATGTCAATATTCACTTCTAATCCATGATTGGTTTGACTACACCTTCCTTAAAAAACTTCCTTCCTGTCAAACCAGGACACTAACTGAGAAATACTTTAATATAGCAGTTAGTAGTAGTAGTAGTAGTCGTAGTGCTGATGATTTACAAAGATTTCTGTAATACTTTAGCTATACTTTTATTTAAGTAAGTCTCTTAAGATAAACTAGACCTTGATTTATGTAATCACTTTAGTATACAACTGCAAGATATTAAGAAGTTGCAGGTGACTGGGGAAAATAATGAACATAAATTGGTTATAAAATGAAAAAAGTATTTAAATGCCAAGTTTTCAAGGCAACATTTTTGACTCACTTTAATGAATAAATGCTCCAAGTGTGAAAACTAATGAGCTGCTAGTTCATAGAAAAAAACTGTACTGGGTCCAAGCAAGTGAACAAGCAGCCAGTATTATTCCAGAAACTGCATGTATATGTTAATACCGGTTTAAAAAAAAAGCTAATGAAATCTCCCTCCCATTTTCCTTAGTCTGTGGTACATTTCTGCTCTAACACCGTCAAATGGCTTTCAGATCAAAGTTTTCATGTTCCTCTGCTCAAAACACTATTTGAACTAGCAAGCCTCTCTAAGTACCCAAGCATGTAACCAAATGGAAATCAAGAAGAAAGAGGAGGACACACCTAAGGGCTGCCTAGAGAGGTTGGGTGATACTTCAAAAGCAAACAGAAATACCAATTTTAAGAAAAGCTTGATGAATTACATTGGATGAGTAAAGGATCGAGGACTTTGGTGTACAGACAGGCCAGGATTATGTCCTGTCTTGGACAGCTGTGTGGGCATGGCTGTGTATAGAAGAGAAAGGAGATGCAAATTAAAAGAAAAGATTATGAACAGCCTTCTGGGGAGAGAGGGAGAGGAGGCAGGAGCTGGGGACCATGAAGGACCTACACCCTGTGTATCTTGTGGAACAAGTAGGGTTCTACCTTTATATCTGAAAACTAGAATGGCTTCTTTGTTTCCTCTATGTGCTCATTTTGTCTGGCATAGAGTTAATTTTCTCCATAGTAGCTATCATGGAGCTATGTTTTGGATTTGCACTGGAAGCAGTGCTGATAATACCAGCATGTTTTAGCTCTCCCTGAGCAGTGCTCACAGTGTCAAGGCCTTTGCTGCTCCTCACCCCACCCCCCAGCAAGGAGGCTGGGGGGGCACAAGGAGTTGGGAGGGGACACAACCAGGACAGCTGCCCATGACTGACCGCAGGGATATTCCATCCCATATGGCATCATGCTCAGCATATAAAGCCAAGGGAAAGTGGAGAGTGGGGAGGGGCATTGGTCAGGGGTGAGCAATTGTTTTTATTTGCATCAGTCATCTTTCTTGAGTTTTAGTTCAATCACTTTGTGGTTTGGTGTTTTCTTTGGATGTTCTTTTGTTGTTGTGGGGGTTTTTAGTGTGCGTGTTGTTTTTTTCTTTTTCCTTTTAATTACAATTTATAATTGTAATTGTACTTTATTTCAATTATTAAGCAATTCTTATCTCAACCCATGAGTTTTCTCACTTTTAGCCTTCCACTGTCTACCTCCCTCCATCCTTCTGGGGAGGGAAGGGAGTGAGCAACCAGTGGTGTGGTGCTTAGTTGCTCTCTGAGATTAAGCCGACACTTCCATTTTTCTTGTGCCTGTCACACTTAGTGTTTAAGCAGTCTTGTGAACTACTATCTTTTGACTTGCATAATTTTTCCTCTTTCTGGCAGGGAAAAGTCTTTGCTGGGACAGTTTTCAGGGCCATTAGAATATACAATAAACCTTCTTAATAATATGAGATGTACCAGTAAGACCTTTTACCTGTTTAGGGCACAAAAAGCAAGCCTCCTGAAGTAGTAAAACTTACAGTCCAACACAGGGGAATTCTGGTAAGCAGCAATATAATTCTTATACCACAAGATTCTGCAATTATCACAGGTATCTACATTTAATATAGCAGCTCATTGCTGAGCGTTATTTAAATTACTTTGATATACTTCATTAGTCAACCTAAATTTCAGTAGTTAACCAGAGTGGCAGAACAGGATGAAGCAGCTATTTCAAACATTCATTTAGGCCCTCAGGTATATTAGCTGTCTGCAAAACAATTAAGTGTTCTGGAAACTTACTTTATAAATAATGATGAATAATGTTCAGATGTCAAAGTTCCATGCAACTCTAGAGACTACTTTTTTCTTGGGAAACAATTTGTGCACTACCCTGAGAACATGCAATACATTCCAAGCACATGCCAAGCGTGGCCATTCCCCACAGATGTGTAGGACAACTGCACAGTCTAAGGCTCCTGTTGCAGTAGTGACAGTTCAAAACCACTGAACAGAATCAGACCGTTTGGATATGTTGCTTAACTTCAACTCGCATAGGCCATAATGCATGATTCAGGTACAAAAAATGTATTCTCCGGGCCATATACTCCACCTGGAAGAACTAGTGATGGAGAAAATCTATTATTGTATAAAGTCCAAAACCTTTTTTTTTTCATCTTTGCTAGCATGAGAATAATCATGAGCTGATTTCATGTGGTGTTACAGAACAGTGTAGGAGGTGATAGCAACAGTCATTAACTGTTGAGCAACACAAGACACTCCCTTCTAACTGCCACAAAACATGAGAACTTGGTATTCTTAACATACACCTACTCTCTGGTGTATCTTTTATCACAGCAAACATGGGCTCCCCAAACAGCTACGTTCATTGTGTCCTTTGACACAGTGTACCTACAGAAAACAGGAAAGAAGCGTATCAGCAGAGCTCCATCCATCTGGGTGAACCAAAGCACCGTCCCCAGGCAGGCGGATCAGCGTGTGGTGGGGCTGCTCACATCAGCTGAAGTTAACAGCTTTGTATCACGCTGCTGCCTGCAGAACAGACGCGCCCTAAGTCTGACAAAAGGATTATCTTTTTTTCTCTTGTCTCTCTGTTTTCTTCCCAGGCTCTCCCCTTTCTTAAAATGGCAACAACATGTTAAAGATTCACCATATAGACCAAGATATATTTGTGTGGATGAAATTAAAACATTGCAGGCAGGCATTAAGAGCTATATTTATTTCAGAGGCCATTCTGGACTGCTAACAGAGAGGATTAAGAATCAGCTTTAAATTTTATGTCCAAATGGAACTGGCTGGCTACCAAATTTAAGCTTATTCTTGTCAGTGATCTCGAGCCAAATCATAATATATTTCTTCATTTATCATGAATATGTATTTTGATGTAACTTTCCTAAAAATATGATTCAAAATTTTCTTAGAAGGTTTTAATAATTCTGTTGGGAGCTAAGACCTTTAGTTAATATAAAGTATTCTACTCAATAAATGCCTTGCAATTAGAAACAATAGAAACGGACAATGCTCAGTATTTTCCAAATGTGAAGAGAACAGCCAAAAAATCTTTTAATAAGACCCTTTTCTCTGCCTCCCACGTTAATCCATTTTGTATTAAACAAAGGCATATACATATCATTTCTATTGCTGAATACATTGCCCTATTCTTGCTTAAACATGTTACTTTAGATTACAAACATATGGTTGTAAAAATAACTGGTTGGACTGATTTAAACTGCTGATTATAATCTCCATATTGGCATGAGGAAATTTATTACAAAACCTGTTTAGGACTGCAGATGTATCTCTGCCTCATAGCTGTAAGAAAAGGGTGGATTTGCAATCTTCCAGGTGTACAGATCTCAGCAAGTGTCTGAAAGACTCCCTAGCACAAAGACAAAATGTGTCACTAAAAATATCTTGGTTTTTTTCCAACTAATTTGAAGGCAAATGATAAAATGAAAATTAGGAACAATGCTGCATGCCTATGCAATTAAAATATTCTTTCTTATGTAAATAGAATGTTGCCTTAATGGTCCCAAATATTTTTTTTCAGTCTTTTAGGCTCAGTGGAATTTGGTAGGACTGGGCGTGGTAAAGGATTGCCAGCATGTTGGATGACATTGGTTAATTGTCATCTGGGCAGAGCCTGTGGGCTGGTGGGTAAGGCTGACTACATACACAGATATGATTAGAAGGGATGAAGATGTGGGGAGTAGTTATGCCCCTGCCTTAATTCCTGGCCACTCAGTCATCCCTTTTTATCCTCCATTACCATTCCCATTATTTTTATGGAATAGACTAAAAGAAAACAAAAATGGGGGAGGATGGAAGAAGGTATGTCCATTTCACAACTCAGCCTTAACCACACGAAAGGACTTTATTGATATAGTTTACATACTTTTGTTTAGTTGGGTATTATAAGCACTAATTGCTGACCACTGAAACTAATATACTGCCTTCAAGAACATCTCTCAGGTGTCAAAACCTCAGCACATATCTTGGTGGCTAAGTATGTAGCCAATACTCAAGCTCTTTCTTTAAGGACTGCATTAATCATGTTAGTTCCTATGCTTTACATGCTAAAAAACCCCCCCTATTTGCACAGTTGTTGTGGTTTAACTGATATGCCCACAGTGTGACGAGGTATTGCAAACTTTATGTGTACTAAGCTAGCAGTAGGCTTACCCATTCACTATGGCAGATGCTAGGCCAGTGTGCACTAAAAAGCTTACAATTCTCATCTACATGAACCAGACCCTTGCTTCCATGTAAAAATGAGGTAGGAGCAAAAGCAAGAACTCTCCTTCATTGGTCCCAAAGCAGTGGTATTTCAAATATTTTTATATCTTGTGTACACAGATATTTGTGTATATATACATTCAAGGTAGGATAAGAACTATAATACAAGGATTTTAAAAAAGGGGAAAAAACCATAACAACCAATCCCTACTGATGTTGGCAAATCTAAGATTTCTTCAGGTTTACCTTGATGGGGTTTTTAAATTCTGGGTTCCACGCTGACTGAGGAAATCATTCTTGATTAAAAAAACCCAGATGTCTTGTGAGAAGCCTGGCCTGACTACAAACACAAACAATGCAAAAAAAGAGGTGGCAAACAAATCCCTACTTTTTAAGATTTGTCAATCTGTGTGCAAGAGCTAGTGTATCAGGGACAGAAAAAAGGGCAAAGAGAGGTAAGCATATGGTGTTAACTTGTTATTCCCACTACTTGGGAGTTAGCTACATAGAAATTCTCATGTGCTAATGCTTTCTTCCAGATCTGTGTACAGGAAGGAAAAAAGAACAAGGTTTTTCTTGGCTGTCTTAATATCAGATACTTTCTGAGCATCATAACCTAGACATAAATAATCAGAGTTCTATCTTACTATCTCCACAGAACTCAACTTCCACTTAAGCAGACGGAGACTTGTCTTAGGTTCTTCTTATCTCTTCACTTGGACTAGCTCAGTCTGACTCCACCTTCATTGTTTCCTTAGGCTAGAAGGGAAAGAAAACTCTTTAATCTCTTGTAAGAACAAATAAATTCTCCTCCATCCTCTGCAGATACTTACTGTATGAAGCTCAAATAAAACTCTCTGCCTCGGCAGACAGTCTTCTAAGCAATATTCAATTCCCAGAATGGCCTGAGAAGATTAAATTCTCTAGAATCTAAGATTAGATCCTCTATGTTCTCTGATACAGTATGACTACTAAATCCCAATACCACTAGTGAGATAAGAATGCAGTTCATTCCAGCCTAAGCTCTCTCCTTAAACTCTTTAACTTTTACTGGTTATAACAGCAAGAATCCACTTATGAGCTAGTTGACTCTCAAGTGAATAATTTTATTTCGATATAAACAGAACAACCATTTTGACATCTGACTTGATTTTTAGATGTGGTTTTTTTTCTGACTGATGGGTAAGGATGGGAAGTGTGATTAAATCTATACCACTCTAGTTGCTCCATTTCTGGTTCTGAAAGAGTTTTGATACTATAAAAATACATGCCATAAGCATATAAGCAGAAAGGCATAAACAAAGGGGAAAACTCAGATTTAATGATAACATTTAGCTTACACACAAGCAAGAGACTGCAGTTGCAACTGATACTGTTCGCTTAGTACCTAGTTCTTGGCAGCGAAAAATATACAATATACTTTCACTGCTCTTAAAAATTTTTCATTTTGAAGACACCAACACTTTACTTAGTAATTAAGTACAGCCACCTTAAGAATGCAGAAGACATAAAATACAAATTTTTTTCTAGAAAAAGCTTAAACAAAAATTTTAACACAACTACAGAAAACTAGAAGGACTGAAGGAAATAATAGCATAAATGCTGTGGGATGCCAATCAGAAAACAAAAGAACCCCCTAAAAGGACAGGTACTCCAATTTTGTTTCCCTCACGGGCCCGTTGATCCGCCTGCCTCACTTCCCTCATATGTCAAGGTCCTGCCCTCCCGACGTTGTCCTCCTTCCCCCTCCCCTGTTCCTAGCCACTCCCTCGGGTTCTCTCCATTTGTTCTGTGCCCTAACCCCGCCCATGTACTGCCTCTGTGCCCTGGGACCATTGGCCCGTGTGCGCTCTCCGCCCCCGTGGTCCCCATGTCAAGTCGTCGAGACGTCGAGTCATCTGCTCTCTCTGCTTATGGGAATCGGGGTGTGTGGTCCTGTCTGCCTTTGGGACCATGTGAATAAAGATCCTCTGAAGTCCCCATCTGAGGAGCCCTTCTCACCTCCTTTATCGCCGCCGTGTTGTAGAGCTGAGAGCTAGCTGGGGCCATGAGGGGCAGTCTGAAAGGAGCCAGGGGAAGTGAAACTGCTTCCCTCCCCAACAAAGCCCCTTGCGCTCCCAGGGAAGTTCTGCGGCTTGCCACAACATCGCAAGAAACTACAAACTGCAACAAAATGCCATTCTTCAGAGTAGAATTTTAACAGAAATTGGTGTTTGAGATGCTAGCTAGTGTTGCAGTTCACTGTGGCTCTGCAACCTTCTGGAGACAGTTACGTCCCTGGGGAAGAACAGGAACGGATCTCTGCAGATGTTTTTTCCATAGAGGTGTTTTACTTTTCAACCCAGCACCCTGCTAGGCTGGCAGCAAAGACCAAAGACTCTTGGGAAGGCCCCAGAGTAAAGCCAGAAACACAGGGGCAGGGGAAACATTTGGGACTAATAGGGACACAGAACTTGGGTACATTAGCATAACAAGGACTCCTGCGAGAGAAACCTGAGTGCCCAGGACATGTCCCCCGCCACCCCACCGGGGGAGCAGGGGGGGCCCCCGAGGGGGGGAACCCCCACAGGCTAGTACCAAGAGGTTTTAAACTTTGCTAGCTAAATACCATCGTAGTGGTTTTGTTTGTGTTTTTTTTTACCTTCTGTGAGATAAGAATTAGGAGAAAAGCAAAGCAGGCTCCAAACTTTAAAGAATATATGGAAGTTTACTAACAGAACTAAAAGAAAAAGGAATAATAAGAGTCAGAATAAACCTTCAGAACACTTCTCCTCCCCCGATCCTCCTCCCTCCATTTACTTACAACATAAAGACACAAA
>WEIT01041386.1:852-36171 GCA_013389985.1 Dryoscopus gambensis | reverse complement strand
CTTAAAATCAAATGAATTAAGCACCAGAGTATTCAGAATACTAACTACAGCCACCATTCTTTATGAGTCAATGATTCATATTAAGAACTATTTGGAAATTACATGCACATATACTTTTTAATTCATATTTTTATTAACTCACTACTAGTACGTTGCAGACCAATATAAGAATCAAATTATTTACCGTAAACCAAAAAATCATTAGCATAATTTCNCACAGAGCTCTGTGTGTTTTGAGGACAGCACACTGGGAACTTTGTACGGTAACTTGTGTTACAGGCCTCAAGAAATTCCCAGGCGTTTCTGAAACAGTGTCCGATTATCCTGGCAGCAGAAATCTAACTCACTCAACTGCAGTTTGGATTAGCCATAGAAGGGTATTGTTCTTTTATGGAGAACGCAAGGCAAATACTCAAGATGTTCTCTACTGAGGCCAGTCATCTTACATAACATGCTGGATTTTCATGTCACTTATCTCTAAAAGTGGCTTGAAAAAGTAATTCTGTACAATGAAATAGTTAATTCGTGCTGCCTTCCCTTCCACAGAGAACTATACCAAACCCACTGACTTCCTTGACATGTAATACACAACACATTCAAGCAAAGCACCTTGCACACAGAGCTCAGAACTGCAGGACAAAATACACTAAGAGGGGTCCCTGGAGGCCATTTGGAAACACCCTATCCAACACATCTCCAGCCAAAGCAGGCTGCTCAGGTCCTTGGCGAGGTGACCTTTGAGCATTTTCAAGTATGCAGATTCCACATGCCTCCTGGACACCTGGAAACCATCTCTATGGCAAAAACGGTTTTCCAAGAATCTAGGAGTTTCTTGTGTTCCAGCATGTGCCTGTTGCCTACTGCATGATCATTCTGCATCTTGGAGAAGAGGCTGGGCTCATCTCATAAGCAAACACATCAGAGATATGAACCAGGTACACCCAAAAGAGAAACTGTTTTGATGCATCCAAATTCTAAGTGTCAAACTGAAACTGGAAGTAGGCACCAAAAGTATTTCCTGAATAAAAGTAATGAACTTTTTGCCACAGGGAATGTGGACAAACCCACAGGTGCCACCTGCCAGAGTAGGTACCCTTCCTGTTTGTTTTCTGTAACTGAACACCATCACTTGCCTACAACTGCCTCAGCAGGTGCTGCAGAAGGCACTTGATTCTCATGGAGCAAGCTAATTTTTTAAAAATCTATTTTGGCAATGGTTTGTTTTTGTTCTATAATGTCTCCTTGACCAGTGTTATTTTCCTACACAGAAAGATCAGCCTGCATGGTGAAATTTACATGAATTTGATCTAAACATTATTTAATTATTGTATAATCTTTGACGGAAGTGTTAATAACAGCTCACATACGCTTTAGACATAGTAATTTCCTAATTTCTTCAATAAAGAGAGAAAGGGTGAGAAGAGGCATTAACCTTTAAACAGGTTTTCATTGGGAATGCAAAAACATCATTGAAAAGGTCCTTTTCTTCTATTCAGGACAAGCTTCTCATTGAACTGTACACAAGAGTGTCACCAGCCTGGAGTGACTTGGTGACATATAGCTGTGTTACACTTTAACTCTTCCTGATCGGGAAAAAAAGACCCTTTCTTTCAAAATTCAAAGCTGGAAGTTATTGTAGAGAATATTTAAGATTATTAGCTTATAACTCCAAGCACAAAGCCTGAAGCTACCACCTTTAAATAAAACAAAGAAAACACTAACATAATTCTAATAGTTATTTTCTATATATTTCAACTACAGAAAAAAATACTTACATTAAAAATGGCAATTCTCTCTTCTCAATATAGATTTTCAGAGGAAACTGGAGAAGAATGTACANGTATTTGACTCATACGGGTTCATCCCTTCAACCTACCATCTTATACCTGCCATGCCTAAAGCTGATTGTATGTGTAAAACCACAAAATGGCTGTGCAAGGATTTTTGAATGTGCTCTTTCAACAGTAGCCCACCTTTGGGCACTGAGTTATGGTTAGGAATGTCATAATTCCATAATTTCTTTTGCAACAGCAATCTAAAAATATCACATCTGAAATGAAAAGCCTCATTACATCAACAATCAGATCTATTTAAGTAACTGTCCTCGTGATTTCAAAAGCTGATTTCTCAGCCTCTTAGTTTGCAAAGCTGCTTTGACTATGCAAGCAAATGGAGCTCAGAACTCATAATTTCTTACATAATTTTCTTTACCTGAGAAATTACTTCTGTGTGCACTATTTCTAAAGAATGTGAAATCTACCACCAAGAGTAAAAGAATTAATAATAAACCCCATATTTCTACATACACTGTGTATGATATACCCTTTTGAACTATTTATTATGAGAAATAATAATTCAATGGATCCACTCTCCCAACCCTGAATGAGGGATTAACTGTAAGTGCATGGCAAATTCTACTAAATCAATACAATTATTATTGATAAAAACAAAATTTTTAATAAGAATATATTATGTATTAAGAGGAAAGTTTAAAAAATTCATAATTATTTTTTCAAGATTTCAGTAGAGAAGTCATGTTTTTCATATTAGTCTCTAGCTTGTTTTTATCAGCTTCCTTTGTTTATTTTAGGGAAGCAATAGTTACCTGGGTATTTCAAGCTATGAAATATGCAGAGAAGGAAAGCCAGTGAATATCAAGCAGTTTTATGTGAATCAATCATTAAAACCGACTGCTCCTCTAGAAAATTTCTTTCCACTGTAAACTCCAAGCCCAAATATTTCCATAAATAAGAAAATAAATATACACTTGAATTCACATGTAGAAAGATATTTAAGTCTTAATCTCAATACATTTCAACATGCTTTTGTCAAAATTCCCCTAATATGATCTAGCTATTTTAAATACTGCATAGAAATACTTTTTTAAATGCATTGATGGCACACAGTTATCAAGCTGTGCCTATTTTTCTATTAGACCTGCTCTACCAGATAAGAGAATGCTAACAGTCACTCCAATCAAAGGCTCTCAGTTCTTATTTTGACTCAGGCATGCTTACAGGAAGAGTAACAGGTCATTTTCCATGAAAGGAATAAGGGACGCAAAATATAAATGAATGCATCAGCGTAAACAATGAACAAAAACAGAAAACTATGCTTATTTAACTCTGTGTATGTATGGATGTGGATAAATATATGGTGTATATACGGTCTCCATACAAATAGTCTCTCTCTTTATGCCTTAAGGCTTATTCAGTTTAAGATATACATTAGATCAGTAACTAACACAGCCATGACTCTGGCTTAACATGAACATTAGTTTGGAAATACCAGCCATGGTATCAGCAACTAGTTACTATGCTTGTCACACAACTTCTGCCATGAGTAACTTCTTTTGGGTACTCAGTTCTTCAAAGAAACAAGTTTATCAGTATCTAGGTTCTCATCAGCTTTTCTTAACACCATTTTTATTTAAAACCCCCTCCCTTTCTGTATATTTCAACCACAAATAATGTTCAGATTCAACAGGGTATAAAGCTGACAGATGGCAGACTAATTCAAAAGGAAAACTACCATGTATTTGCCCGTAAAACAGCCTCTCATGGGCAAAGTCCTCAAAACACTTTATCAGGCCATATGCTGAAGTGAAAACTACTTGTTCATTCAACATAATGATTTTATATTAAAACTAAGAATCACCACTTAGTGAATCTGCTGATCTGAAGCATCCTGCATTTGCTGACCTTCAACAGTTTGAGTCTTTAGAAAAAGGATGAGGGCTGATTTCCTGTTTAAACTGTGTCCACTTCTCTGAGAGTAATGGAATTGTTACTCTAAAGCTTGCTGCCACATCATTTTGCTAGGCAATTATTAATTACTTATTGCTATGTAATGGACCCCACAATATACATATATACACATAAAATATGCAAATGATATACACGTATTGTATGGACTCAGAATCACATGATTCCAGGATGGCTGGTTAGAGCATGGTGTTAATAATGCCAAGGCTGTGGGTTTGATCCCTATGGTTATGTATTTTCCTTTGAATGGTTTGTTCTGTTTCCCCCTTTCCAAAATGTATGGGATATTCCCAAGTTGTAACCTGGCCTATGTTCCTTCCCCTGCCAGCCTTTCATTGGTTCAAGCCTTGGGCCCGCGGGCCCTTCGAAACTGTGATAAGGAATGCCGAGAAGCACGAGGGCCCCCGTTCTGCTTTGGATCTTTCCTGCTTTCCTTCCCCCTTCCCTGTCCCCTCTCCCTTTCCCCCTTCCCCCCTCCTTGCTGGTGCTGGACCTGAAATAAACTCCTCCTGACTTCACCACCAAGGAGAGATACTGTGTTTCTCTTACGGCTTTCTGCTGCCCGCGAGGGGGCAGCCCAGAGACTCTGTAGAAGCCCCGGTGAGCTGCTGCAGCCCCCTTCTTTCTACGGACCCACAGGGAATGTTGCCCCAAGACTCCTGCCGTCGCTGGCCGGCAGAGAGATGGGCAGGGGTCGCAGCAACAGATCCCTGTATGGGCCATTCATTTAGGTGTTCGACTCATGCTCCTTGTGCGTCCCTTCCAACTCAGAATATTCTGTGATTCTGTGATTCCATGACTGAGACTGGAAGCAACCTCTGAAGGTCACCTGGACCAATTCCCTGCTCAAACAGGGACACCTACAGCCCAGGATAAGATCCAGATAGTGTTTGAGTATCTCCAAGGAGCAAGACTCCACCACCTCTCTGGGTAACCTGCAACAGTGCTTAGTCACCCTTTTGGTGAAAAAGTGTTTCCTGATGCTCAGAGGGAACCTCCTGTCTTTCAATTTGTGTCCATTGCCTCTGGTTCTGTCACTGGGCACCACTAAAAAGTGCCTAGCTCTTTGCATTCTCCCCTCAGGTATTTACTTTCGTTATTGTTTCCCTGAGCCTTCTCTTCTCCAAGCTAAGCAGTCCCAGCCCACTTTGCGTTTCTTCAAATGCAATATGCTGAAGTCTCTTAATTATCTCAGTGTCCCTTTGCTGGACTCCCTCCAGTAGCTCAATAGATCTCTTGTACTGGGAAGACAGAACTGCACCCAGTATTTTCCAGGTATGGTCTCACTAGTGCTGAGTAGAGGGGCAGGATCAATTCCCTCTATCTGCTGGCAACAGTTCTCGTCAGCCACCTTAGCTGCAATGGTACATTGCTGGCTCATGGTCAACTCGGTGTCCACCAGCCATCGTAATTACCTTTTTTTCTGACCACAGCAAATCAATTGGGTTTTCTTTCCTGTTCCGAAGTGTGCAGATAGACTCACTGGTGCAGAGACTGATGGCACTGTAATGGAACTTAATTTAAAGGTCTGAATGACAAATGTGCAAAAAATACAGACAAAACTTATTGCTAAGTGACCATTACAAAACCTATGATGAGAATATAAAGCACTCCAGTAGGAAGTGTCTCAGTCACCCCAAAACTGATATAAACACTTCTCCACAGTTAGGTCAAAGACAAATTGCCCTCTCTACAGATGCTTGCAGTCAAATTACAGAGAAGCACCTGAATGAGAGTTAATGTGCTTATAACACACATTTGTTTGGAAAAAAATCCAAGTTGTCTCTGCCTAAGCACAGTCCACCCTTCTTTTCTTCTATTTAAAATAAATTATGTGTATTTATATATTACTTAGACTACCATGCCATACTGGAAAAGAGTGATTTTACATTGCTCTAACCATCACAACACACAACCGGAAAGAAAGCACCTCTAATACTGTAATACAATCAGTTCAGAAATAGATGCCAAGATATTGCCAAGAATCTGCGTAAATTGACAGGCAGCTGAGTGCTACAAGCAGCACTTTACTGATAACTTGGAAGCTTTAGCACCCAGACATTATATAAAGATTCCCTAGGGAAACCAGACTGCAGCAGGTGTGTCAAGGTGACAAAGTATCACTGCCACACAGTCCACTGAATTATATATTCTGGCTACCAGGTAAAATATGCTGTGACTACAAAAATAAAAGAGGACAGGCTGCCTGTCAGATGAACAAACAAAAGAGAATCTCAAACTTTGTGATTCAGCACACAGGAAACAGCTCAGGTGATTTTTTTTTCTCCTTTTGTTTTTGTTTTTTTTTTTAGAAGTTGTAGTGGTTTCTATTATATTTCAAATCTTTACTAATTGATTCCAGCTTCTAGTGAGTTTCAGGTGATATTCATTACTGAATAGAGAAAATTGAAAAATCAAATAGCAAATATGTCTAAAGACTGAGGACTGAAAATCTCATCTACACATGAAGACTGCCTCCAGGGTTTATGTTCTGGATCTGCAGATCTTGAAGGTGTGGCTAAAAGCACCTGTTTCATAGTCTTCAAAGGCTTCTAAGTTCTAGTCTCAGCAAGCAGAACAGTGTGAGAAACTACATTAAAAATTTATTTTCTCCATTGACCCTGCATCTGGAGAAAAAACACTTCAATACTTTTAAAGCCATGAAGAACAGTCTCCTTGCTGACAAGAAAAGCAGGAATTTAACAGGTAGTTCTAATAGATATCAAGATGATGGATTAAAACTGGAAAGAAACAATTACTCTGTCTAGAAATACTGTTATTATATGCTCAACTAAGTCACTTTAACTTTGTTATCAAAAGAAACAAGAAGAAAATCTTTCAAAATCAAGTGACAATTGTCCTTCTGAGCTAGTTCATGTAGATACCTAGTATCTTGCATCTTGATGAAAAGCAAAGGTGTTGCTCATGACACTCAAAATGCTTTTCCCAATCAGATGTTCTAGCGCTTCGCAGTGGTAGTGCTGCAGGCTTTCAGCCAAGATTCTCTTCATGTTTTCCTACTTCCCCTATAAAAAAGTTTTCCTCCCTACTTTGGTTGCCTTCCTAAATCCCTTCCTTGAAGAAAAGGAACACAGTTCAGGTAGGCTGATCTTAATTAAGAAGAATCTTTCCTTCCAAATATTCTGACGTTACAAAAAATCATATTACCACTAAGTCCAAAGAGCATGTATGGAACATAAGCATTTAGAATTGCCAAGTTTCTATGGAGAGGGATCTGTACATTTCCATATGCAGAAATACATACATACATATATGCACACACACATTAGTTTATGTGATAGAACCGTACAGAGGAAGAAGAATGGCAGGAACAGCAAGGAATAGCTGTCCTGAAACACCCTGGCCAGTTGCTCCCAGACACATCACAGCAGTCATCAGCCTACCAGAAGCTCATTCCGGTGCTGCCTGATGGGGCAGGATGAGCTCAGCAGCCTTATGAGGCTCTGGCCCAGCCACTGCTGGTGCCACAAGGCCAGACCCACCCAGACATGCCAACAGGAGAGGCTCCATGGGTCAGGGCACCCTGTGGTAATGTGAGACAGAAGGGGCTGGTGGGGTATGAGTAGGGGCCATCTGTTCTTGGCCATTCCTGCACCAGTCTGTGTAGTTTGTCCTGTCTCCTCTAATTAAACTCCATTTCTGATGGTTTTCCTGGGCAAGGGCTTACCATTGTGCACACACATGTGCATGGAGGTCTCAGCATCAGTCCTGCCATGGGACCAGAAATCCCACATGCCCACAGTGCAGCACCTGCAGTGAGGATGAGTGTGCAAGTGAGGGGGGTGAGGGCTAGCAAAGAGCATGCTGGACTAGCTGAAAAGTAGGTGAAGTGCCTTGGAAGCCAGGCATGACCCTATGGGCAAGAGCACAATGAGTCCTGGCTCTCAGAGGGACAGGGTAGGCACAGGGCAGCCTTGGCCAGCTGCTGTAAAGACTATGGCATCTCAGGCTCTCCAAGAGATCTGTCTGTGTGTGCACGGAAGAGACTCTGTGGAATGATGAAAGCACAAGACTGGGATCCAGGGACCACAGAGTACCTAAATCCAGCTGTTGGAAGGATTCATATTGCAGGATGAATATAGGGTAGATTTGTCTCACATGTTTATGCATGAAAGTGACATAACAGATGACCCCTTCAAGATCAACATAGGTATAGGTTTGAAAACACAGATTTAAATTCTCTAAAATTTCTAGGCTTATTCACAACTGCAAAAGTTAATGGAAGGTGTCTGCACCCTGAACACGTGTACTTATTTAAGAATTACAGCATTTTAAACATTTGCCAATTAAGGTGATTTTGGTTTATGTTTTCCACACCAAACAGACAAACAAACAAAACTCATCCAAAAAAGCCAAAAGAACAAACTGTGTGGAAGACCTGTAGACAAAGGCTTTGCAGATAAAATGAGAGCCATGGTCAACTGAAATAATACTGAGCCCTTTGCTGTGTTTATAAAGAAATGCAGAAAGATGGTTGGGTTGTTTGGTTTTGTCAGGCAACACAAGCTTTTAATGTCTCTAGTCATTCAGACCTTCGACTAAGATTTATTAACCTGTCAAACAAAAGCAATTTGACAACATATCCAACTGCAGTTCATTTCAGAACATTTATTGCTCTGTAAACAGAAAATCCAGATTCTCCTTAAACAATCTACTCCTTTTCTTCCTCTTGAAGCAAGAAGGAAGGCATGGTATTAAGAGAAATTCTAAGTGAAAAAGAAAGAAGGATTTACAAACTTATTTGCACAAATATACAAAAAGCATAAAGCTAGAAATTAAAACAGACTTTTATGGTGACTACCTCAACTGAAAAAACATCTCCCACCTTTGGGCTATATGGATGAGAGGGGAAGGGGAAACAGAACAGGGGCACAGCTCCATATTTACTTTGTGTATTTTCTGCTATGCAGCTCAGCTCAATGGCTCTGAGAGATGTTTAGAAAGGAGGGGTTTTACTAGGAGACTGAAACAGAAGAGCATGATACCTACGTGGAACACAATCGGGTTATCCAGTCTCCCTTTATAGAGAGAAACACGTGATGCTAGGGAATGGGTTACTGCTGTTTGGGGATAGAGCCTCATCTAACAGCCTGACAAAGGGGAGGCAGCCAGAGCTCCGTGCCCCCAGAGCAAACAGTAGCAAGGCTGAGCACATATCTCTCAGCCGGCACTAGAACACAAACACACACATAAATAAATAATTAATTAATTAAATAAATAAATACACAAGCCTAGACACACAGATCAATGCAGTTGTACTCAGCACTCCCAAGGACCTACACGGTCATTCATCTGCCCACGCGCCTTCACTCAGCCTGGCCACTGGCTCTGCAAATGCCTGGGCTGGGTCCCCGTGACCTGCAGCCCCAGGCTGGGGGCTGGCACCTCATTTTGCCCAGTTGCCAGCACCCAGATCTGTGCTCACTCCAGCCACTGGCACCTTGGACACGTGGGCCTCTGCCCAGGTCTGGTTCCAGTTGCTGGCCACACACATACAGACCACAGACCAGATGCCCTTCAGCCAGGAAGAGTTAGAACTGGAATTTGCTAACACAGGACACTGCACTGGTAAGGAGTTGTGCATGACCAGACAAATGCGTCACCTATTTACACATCCAATGTTTTTTATCTCCTTACCCCTGTATTTCCCTGTAAAAAATCCTGATCAAACCCCAAATTTTCTTCCTCTGCATCCCATACTGAGTGCCACGCCCTGGGCAGCATCTCCCCTCAGTCCAAAAGGATTGATCCAGCATTGATTCACCTTGATAGTGCTTCTGGGACAGCCCTGGGAGGGCGCAAACAGGCTGTCCCTCCCTCTGAGTTCTTAATTTGGGCTCCTATCTGCCTTTGGGACTCTGTGCTGCCCTGGCCATATGGAGATGGGCACTTGATGACTTCTGTTACAGGAGTGGAAACTGTAGGGAAAGTGTGATTTGGGATCCCCCACCTGCTGTTACCTCTCTCAGCTCTTTTATGCGTCTGCAAACAAGCTTTTAACACAAACCCCAGCACCTGCATCCGGTAGCAGATCTTCCTTAGGAGCTATCCAATTCTATTCCAACATCACATGCTGCTTGATTCCTAACATGCAAGACCAGGAATCCAAGTAGCTTCTTTTACAGGTCTTTATAACCAGGGTCTGACATGCCATACTCTACGCTAAATATAGAAATCAGTAGAAGAAAAAGTGATGCTCAAATCAGACATCCTATTTTTCGTTTCTTCTCAATGCCACTATTATTCCAATGTTCAGTTTGATCCTAAAGCAATACACCACAGCATGTCACAAGCATTATTATGTCTTTATACTGCCGAGAAACTGAAATCCTTTTATTAAAATACAGCATTCTGTGATGGATTTCTTCATCCTTGGACTGACATTGAGCCTGAAGCTCTTACTAGTAATCACTTTACACAAAGCCAGATCACATACTCAACTCAGAGAGAGAAGCTAAGGACTCAATTCACAGATTTTTTAAAATGGTGTGAAAGCTGGTAAGACTGAATTGTTCTAGCAGAGAATAGACATATTTCAAAATTTCTGAGAAAAACTACACTGAACGCCTTTTCTAAGTATTCAACTTATGGAACATTTTATTCACCATTCATTAGCACTGTATTATTTAAACAAAATCAGAGAAACAAGAAAGTTACTCCACTAAATATTAATCATCTTTAAGAAAATTAAGGCTGTCATTTACTAGTATCAGCTGTAAAAAGGAGCTGTAAATATGAAGGTATCACTAAAACACGTCTTCCACCAGCCTACTCAAAGTCAACAATCATCTTTCAAGCATACGTACTCTCAACTGATTGCTAAGATGATAAAAAAAAATCAAATTACAGGAGAAAGTAATAAATTGTCGAAACATTTTAGACATGCAACACTAGAAGATGAAACTCTGACATCAGTGTTTCTAAAGAAAATTTCTTCACTTTGAGAGACATGCCAAAGTGCACATTTGCAGCTGACTCTTCTTTCCACTATTGTCGTGAGATTTTAAATTTAGACATGTAGCATCCTAAATGTTTGAAGAGTTTTTGCTGTAATGTTAGCCCTGTCACATCATCTACCAACCCTCTTGAGACAGAATGCTTAGCCTCAAAAAGTAAATGCTTTTACTATTTCAGTATATACATCATTAACTTACAGGCTATTTCCTCACTTTTCATCTACACTCCCTAAAAAATGCTTGAGAATGCCGTAAGGACAAATGGGCTACTGCACACTATTAACTGTTTATAATTTATAATTAAGGTATATAGATTACTTAGTGCAGTTACAATTCAAGTTTTCATTTTCACCTTCAAGGCCCTATATTATCTTACCCACAACTACTTATGTCTTGCTTTTATTTCCTTCTACTCCCTAGACATTTTCTACCCTTTCACTTAATTGCATTCTTTATCTCTTTCTCCCACTTTCAGCTGTACGGCTTATATCATGCTGACCTCTGTGCCTTGTACAATCTTCATGCCTACATTCTTCATCCTTCTCCAGCAGTATATTTAAAAATACACTCTTTCAGGAATCATTGGTACATGCTCTTCTTCCTCCCTTTCTTATTGCTGGGCTATTAACTAAAATTTGTCTTGCTTAAATCACTTTTGCTCCTTGTTGGACCAGGGCAGTAGAGAACACAGCTGAAAGCAGCTTCTATTTCTATCAGGAATAGAAGCTTCTTATTTCTATCAGGAATGACCTCTGTTAACTCTTTAACTCTGAGGAGAATTGAGGGACAATACTTGCTTGCCATCTAAAATAAGAAATTGGAATCTTGTTCACTAAAACAGCCACAATGTTCATTAAACAAATGCCAGTCAGTGTGTGTACAGTGGTTTGTTTCTACAAGCTACATCTGTACTTCTTACAGTCTTAGATGTTTACATATATTTCATAGTGCTCCAACAGTTGTCCAGAGTGGGCTCCACACCGGTGATCCAGCATACATGAATATGATGCTTTTTATCCCCTCATGGTTTAATGTGTACTTAAATGTAAATATGACGACCACACTGAGCAGCACACAAACATCAGGAAACCAGGGAAACATTCCCAGATGCAGTAATGGTCACAGTATGGTAGAGTCGTAGCCTTATTCCTGACTTCTAGAACACCTGACTACAGGAATTCCACCTTCCCACACTTCAAACACCTACTCTACACAATATAACTTTTCATGGAATTATCATATGACCATTTTACTAGTTATTGCTACAATTGCAAAAATATTATCTTCAGAGGAACATCTTAAAAAAACTGCAAACATTTTTTGCTGAAATTTAAGGAAAAAATATCTTCTCAATGAAAATTTTTGGCCTGGAAATTTAAAAACTCACAACTGATATCAGTCGTCAAATGATATATTGTAGCTAATCTAAAGACTGCAAATGCATTCTTCTTTAGATAAATGATCATTCTTTGTAAAATGAAAGGTCCTCTTTTAATTTGCTGGGGATAACTGCATTATTGAGAGTGAAAAGCAGTTAGGTAAGTTACATACTATTATGCTTTTTGCCCATGGCACTTTTTTGAATCAGTAATATTTTGAGTCTGTAATAGTATTGAAGTTGAAGACAACAGGCAACCTCTAACATCTCCAGTCTGAGCTAGGGGATGCAATAATATGTTCTGGAGACAAACTGAATAGATCACTGTGACCAGGTGTCTGTTCAGGAGAAAGAGGACAATTTTCTTTTGGAGGAAAACGTTCTGTAACAGAAGATATTTTCAGCAATGGATGAAATCTCATCAAGTAGTCTTTGCTAGTCAGCAAAACCTTGAGGCTTTGAAGCAACCAACTTACGAAGTGAAGGAGTTACTAACATCAAAAGCCATTTCAATTACCATGCCACTATGTTAGTAAATAGTTGCAGTTGCATTTTAAAATAATTCTGGTGCTATTCAAGGAAGTAGTGACTAGTAATCCTCATCTCTATACTTGGTAAAATCTGATGATAACACAAAGTTTTGTAAGTCATCTGGGATAACATCTGTAAGAACTTTGGAGTGACAGAGTAGTCTACTGGGCAGTCAAGTGTCAAATGAAATAAAATGGTCAAGAAATGTGGCAGGACACATTAGCTGGAAGAAAATAAATGACATATATTTTCTAATATTCGGTTTATGTACTGCACATCACCATAAACAGTTCAGTGAAAACTCAGAACATGAATGATCAGCTCAGTGAAAATTTAGAGCTTGGGTGATATTATATATATTTACAGACATATAAAATAGTCTCATCTGGAATGCTCTAGGTACTATATCTCACAGACATTATTCTACGTTAAAATGTTTTTGATAGGAAGGGTCTGAAAAAATGCAATCAGAATGATTATGAGGAGAAAAAAACCCAAACAAACAACCATATCACTGCCCCTATCCCTACAAAAAATCCCAAACACAACCCTTTTAGATGGTAAAGTTTTGAACAGACTCTAAAGGGCTTCATTTAGGGAGCAAAAAATAAAAAGGGATGTGACAAGCAGGATTTGCAATACTGAGTGGCAGATCAATTACTTCTTATATCTCTCACTCATAACATATAAAAAGCTGACATTGAAACATATGCAACATATACAGAATTCATTGTCCCAGGCACACATCAGCATCAAGAAAAACCACAGATCCTGTGAAAGGGTTATTATAGCCTATTTTTTTGTCCTTTTTTTTTGTTAAAAAACAACTTGAAATGGGAGCAACAGAATTTAAGTGAATAAATTAATCCCCTCTTCTAGCAAAAAAGTGATTATTAAGCTGTGATTATTAGCTGTTATCAGAGATGTACCAAATAAGCTGGACACTGAATCTGAGCATGAACAGCAATTCCTATATTCAGTAGCATTTAGACAAAAATTAAAAGCTTTTTTAAAATGGAATAGGAGGGCAGCATTTCTCCTACTGCTTGGAATTGTATTCTACTTTAAATCAGAATCACTTCAGTCTTACTCAAGTTTAACTTGAACCATTTCCTTCTTGGCTTCGAATTATGCTATTACTCTAAGATTAAAAGATGCTGAAATGGAAATGTTAAGAATCCTTTTTTAGCAGACAAGTCTTCATGTCTTCAGTTCTTTTTATACTATAAGGTCTTTTATCTTTATAACACCTATCACAATAATAATTTAGAAATATCTCCAATACTGCTTTATGGAGTACACTTCGTAATCATCTTCTAAGTGCACTTATTTTGCGATGCAGCAATCACTCTGAGCAAAGAGCTTTGCCCTGTTTAGACTATAAATAATTTACCAGTGTTAATTGATGGTTCTATACGTAGGTTTTCTGCAACCATGCCAAAAAGACAGACTCTTACAAATTCTTTATCACACAAGAGTAAGGAGAACCCTATCATGTAATACCAGCTCTCTGAATATTGCCTACAACCACGTCTCCACAAAGACCAAGTAGTTTAAACAAACAAGCAGCAAAAAAAGAAACTCACCATTCCCTAACCTTAGTGCATTAAAACAACACACAGCTGACCTTAGTCTTTCAAAGGTTTCCAGAGGTTTCCCCATGACAATAATTTACAAAAAAGCAACCAAAAATATTTCCAACAATGCAATTCCTTCTTTCAGTCTTCATTCTTTGTCCTGAAACTATTGAAAACCATTGCTACAACAAGCTCTGGGTGATTACAAAGGTAACTGCAGATACAGAGAGGATCAGTGCAATAGATCTTTTTGAAAGAGGATTTATTCATGCTTGCAATAACTGAAAAGACATTAAAAACATTTTTTGTGAAAACTCTTGTTAATTAAAATCTAATTATTTAATGACTGCTGTTTGGCATCTCTAAGAAAACGCTCAAGGTCTTGAAAGAAAGAAAAGATAACTCAGTGAGCAAGTTATCATAAAACAAGGATTTTCCTCCTCTTTTTTACTACTTACCATGCATAATTAAAATGTGATAATAACCATAATGAGTTCCCTAAAACAATTAGCAACGCATCTCCAGTGACCTGCTAATCTGAATATAATGCTTTTTGAATTTGGAGGTATACCAGTCTCTTTGTGCTTACAAACTCACCTCACGTAGAAGCAAAGAAGGCTGCAGAGCATAATTTATTATTCTGCATCACATTTCATCAAGTCCCTTAGCAGCTACTTGATACATTATCAAGACAAATGCAAGGAAAAAAAATGTATTCCTACCTCTCCACCCCCCCCAAGTAGGGTACCCAAAGACTAAGAACTAATTATAATCCTTCTTTCCTCTTCCAATCACTAGGATACCATAAGTGAAAGCAAACCTTGACCAGGTTACTTTTTGCATGGAATTTCAATGACTTTTTTCATCTCTGTAAGATAAATACATCCATAAATAAACATGCACTGCAGTAACAAGGGCAATGTCTAGAACACTTAAAAGTTAAGTTACTTGCAAGCCATGCAATATCTCATTTTACTTCCACAAATATATAATAAAGACTGCCAGCATGGGGAGGGGTAGGTTGGCAGAGTGGATGTGTACATGTGTGAACACATGCTTCAGAAGAAAAGGGAGGAAGTAAATCAACCATGGGAATTGAGATCATGATAACTGAAAAAACCCTGAAAACAAACAGACAAACACACAAACAGTCTTCTTCCTTTAATTATCTTTTAAGTATAAAATAGTGGCCTATTAAGAATTTAGGAAAAAATGCCTGTGTATAGTAGCGTAGAGGACCTAAGCATGTTTTGTCTCAAATATTCAGAGTATTGCTACAGGAACGGTGATCAGAGGAGAGGGTCCCATGGAGGTGGGGCAGTGCTGTCCTGAGCCAACTTCCTGCTCCACTTTAGGACTTGTGCTCAGTTTCCCCACCCCAGCTCATTACTTTTGTATAGCGGTGTGGTGGCTTGTTTGTGAGCCAGCACCTTCTGAAGAGTTTTTTGTGGGAGTTGTGAAGCGTACTGTACAAAACTAAGGGCTTGTTAGCTGATACTTTTTGTGGAAATGTATTGTAGGAATTTAAGGGTGTGATAGCTGATACCTTTTGAGTGTAAACATTGGGCTGGTTGCCACAGTTAAGAAGCCTGTATAATAAAACATAAGAGCTCCCTGAAACATGGTCCAGTGCCTTTGTTCCACCTGACAAGAAACTATAACCAACATCACACCCACTACCAGTGGGTTGTGACAAGTAGATCTTTAGAAATCCTAGCTTGTGAGACATGGTGAAATACCTCACATTCTTTTCTCTACAGCTGGAAGGCAAGCTTCCTAACAGACTTCATCATCCAGCCTGGGAGACACAAGTAAGAGCTACATGCTTAGACTATGTAGCAGCTGAGGAAGGTGCAGGATTCAGCCAAAAGGCAGTTCAGCAGTATATCACAATTAAAGTACATTCCACTAGAGTGCTGTATCTTTGCATCCCAAGCTGTAAAGCTTCTAGAAATATTGCAAGATGGAGGTTTTAACACATAAAACTATATTGTTCAATACCCATTTACTTTAAATTGCTTAATACACAATTTAAAAGTATGATTTTTTAAATAATTTTTTCCTTTAAATTTCTCCAGTGTTTGTCTGAAATCAATAGCTTCCCTAGAAGGGAGAGGAACCCATAAAAAAAGTTATGCTGTTTATTATTTTGCAGTGCTCCATAATAGCAGGAATTCAAGAACTAGTCCAGCAAAATATACTAAACAGTCAAAAAACAACTTGCCATCTAGAAATAAGTCTTCAGTCACATTGCAGAACAAGAAAAGTAAAGGCTTCAGGAATTCAGGAAGAAGCTCTAGCCAAGAACCTTTCTGAGCAAAGAGCTTATGTATCATGTGGTAACTAGGACAATTCCCAAGGAAGCCGAAAGGTTGGGAGACTGAATATCTCAAGTTCAAAAATGCGCAAAAAGATGTTTTCCTCCATTTTTTCAGGAAGTAGTCCACAGAGTGGACAAGACAAGGATAAAACTCTCTTCTGATCTGCTTTAAAAAGAAAACAGAAGTCCCAGATTGCTGGTATGTTCTCTATGGAGAATTTTTCTTGGCGGTTTAGATATGTGCTGGAACTACTCTTCCAAATATGCTTTACAAAAGAGTAACTACAAGGTATTTTTAGTTCCTGATAAAAAGACTCAAGCTGTTGAGACTGGGCAATTTTGGATGTATACATAAAAGCAAAAAATCCCATTTCTCCAACAAGCTATAAGATCAGAAAAAGGGAGGTTCCTTGGACTTGGCACCTCATCTCGGTTAGCAGGCAGACAAGTGGAAATGTTCTGTTCCCAAGTCCATAGATACACCCTTTCAGATTTCACCTGCTATCCATTTTCAAAACTTCAGGGCAAGTTCTACATGATAGAACTAAACTAATCTGGGTATACACAAATGATGGGATATACTTCATTTGCCTCTCAATCACTCTACGTACAATAACAGTGAAACCCATGTAATCTAAATCTATGTAATCTAAATTTATTTAAGGGAGTGAACTCTGCTTTTGCTGCAAAACACTTAAGCAAGGTGTGCATACTCAGGAGCAGTGTTTTCAATCTCTCATGGCACTGAATCAGTTGCTCAGCTGTCCCACCCCCTCCCAGGGTGTACCATCCCCACCACGACACACTTCTGCCCCAGGAGAATCTTCTCTGCTGTGTTTGGAAGCCAGTCACTGTGTAGCACAGGATGCAAGGCTAACAGGAACACTGAGTGTGCAACCTTGCAGATTCGGGACAACATGAAAACACACACCCCAGAAACACTCAAACATCCCAGACCTTCATTCAGTCTACTAACCACATGGCCACACCTGAGTTGGCATCAACAAAGCAGACAAGAAGTTCTTTATTGACTCTAACCCATCAAATGCCTAATTAATTAATGAACTGTAATACATCAGTACAGACAAGAAAATCCACTGGCTTCTGAAAAGAAAGACCAAATTCTGCTTTCTACCTTAAAATGCACCTTCAGCCAGAGAGAGCTGTGGAGCAACACTGATTCCTCTTCATAGTAAGCAGCCACTGGCATGTGCTGTATCTGCCTCTGTCAGACCACACTGTCTGAGAACAACAGTGATCATTTACAAACTCTTTATCATCTGTTCTCCTGAATGCAGCCTTACACTTTGAAAGTCAGGTATACTGTGACCATTATGATCACAGTTTATACCCACTGGAAAAACAAATATCTAACAATATGCTCAAACAGCTAGTAAGAACTGTGAGTCCAAGGAGACAAGACAGCAGGGCTTGGGTAGAACAGAATGGTTTATACCATGAACAGCTATTTAGAAGGTTGTTTCAGATGAGAAAAAAATTGGTAATGTAGGCCTATGCAAAGAAAGACTAGAGCCAAGCTTGAAGAAACAGCCATTGACATACATTTGAACTAAGCTGAAAAATGTCCGTGTTTTTACATTTAATGCCTTTTTTATTTCTAAAATAAAAAAATTGTGAATTGCAAACATTCAGGAAAGAGTATAAGCCAATTAATTCATAAAACAGAATAGGGACAGATTTATGGTGACTAAAATATGTGATTTCAACAGCAGGGATTCCAATTTACAGCTCAGTGCACCACCTAGAACGGCTGTTCCTGTCTGTAATTTCTTTATTTTAAATAAAGTACTCCTAATACATTCAACCTCCAGGTACACACAAGGAATAAGAGAAACATCACTCATTAAATACCTGCCTGAAAACCATAGTAAGGAAAATATATACACTACATGCATACACTAAAAATGGTGGAGTTGAATGGCAAAAAAAAAAAAGTAGAAAAAGTTAAAAAATGAAGGAGATAATACGAAAAAAGATTTTGGCATCCTTTTTTACAAAAGCTCGCAATAACGATGGTCACATTAAGTGCTAAATCAGCCTTCTTTATCCTGTTTTAGTTGTACAATATAGAATAAAATGACAAAATATTTGAATGTCATGATGTTCTGAATCTACTGTTCTTTCACTACATCTTCTATAGCAAAAAAATTGCAGAAAATTTCTCTTTGAACTACTCCATTCTATGACAAAATGTCCACTGAGACTCATAAATCCTAATGCCATTTAATCAGTCTGAAAAAATTTTAATGAGCTCTCTCTAGATTTGGTACAGAGATTATTTGTAACTATGGGATCAATTAATTAATTAGAAATGGAAGAAACTGCAAAGAAATAATGTTTTAAATTAAGACAACGATTTACATCACTTGGAACTTTTTAAATAGAACAGATTGATTCTTCATAAGAGAGTTATGACCATTTGTATTACTACAATCTATTCCTCTGTTTAAAAAGTGGATATAAATGGATTTATTTGCTTTTAAACTACTATTAAGGTTCTTTATTCTACAGAAAAGCTACAGGCAAATCAACCAAAATACTGGAAAGAAATGCCTTAGCCTTCAACACCCTTAAGCAGGAAGTTAATTAATCTGTGTGGTTTTGATGACAGAAGTATATTGGAAATATGTGTAAAATGTTGGCATGAGGATGTCAGAAACCCTCTGATTCAGAGCCATATTTAAAATAAATTTATTTGCACACCATTTTTGTTATTATGAAACAAAACTTCATCAAAGTAGTTCTGAAAAGTTATAGCCAATATATAAATATATATATATATAAATTATACAAATACACACAAATGGCCTTGTTATCATAAACTCTTTTAAATCAAAAATTAATATTCTAATATTTGAAATTCCAAAAGCATGATTTTAAATAATGTGAGCCTTATAAATTAATGTGGAACAGAAAACTATTGTTTAGCATAAGTATTTTTGTTTCCTTACTTTTTTTCCCAGATCGTATCTGTGAAGTTAATCACTGAATCACAGGATGAGTGAGATTGGAAGGGACCTCCAGAGCTCATCTGGTCCAACCTCCTCTGTTGTACCGCACTGTGTCCAGAAAAATTTTGAGTATCTCCACAATCTTTCTGAGCAACCTTTGCAAATGCTTGGCCATCCTCACAGTAAAAAAAGTGTTTCCTTGTGCTCAGACAGTCTCCTGTGTCTGTCTGTGTCCATTGCCTCTGGTTCTGTCACTGGGCACCACTGAAAATGGGTCTGGCTCCTTCTTCATTACAGTCTCTCTTCAGGTACTCATACACATTAATAAGATCCTCTGGAGCATTCTCTTAATTACATCCACACCACTAAAGAAGATGTTAAACACGTCTGTACCCAGTGTTCACCCCTGGGGCACATCACTATTCACTGGCACCCAGCTAGACTTGTGACACTGATCACAACTCTCTGGGCCTGGCCACTCAGCCAGTTTTCAAACCACCTCACTGTCTGCTCATCCACATCATACGGGTGAGAGTGTCACGGGCACTACTGCAGTTCAGGCAGACAACAGCCGCTGTTCTCACCCAGTCCACCAGGCCAGTTACTTCATCAAAGAAGTTAATCAAGTTTGTCAAGCGTGACTTTCCCTTGGTGTAGCCATAGTGACTACTCCTGATGGTTTGCTTGTCCTTACCGTGCCTGGAAATGGTTTTCAGGATTAGTTGTTCCATCATCTTTTTCCAGGGATCGAGATGAGGCTGAGAAGCCTGTAGTTCCCTGGGTCATCCTTCTTGCCCAGCTTCAAGGCAGGAGTGACATTTGCTGTCTCCAGCCTTCAAGCACTTCTCCCAATGGCCATGACAGATCAAAGACTATGGAAAGTGGTCTTTCAAAGACATCTGCCAGATCCCTCAGCACTTGAGAGACCCATTAGGGTCCCTGGATTTATTAATTTCCAGTTTGTTTAAGTATTCCCTGACCAGAATCCAAACAGAGTAACACCGAAAAGTGTCTTTCAACCATCCAAATAAAATGTATGAAAAAGGACAGTTTGTTGAACACTGTGGCCTGAAATTTCTATAACATTTGAGAACACATTGTTTCTACATACGTACAGTTCCAGATGGTTTTTATACAAGTTGCATCTGTGCATTTAAGAGCAGAATTTGGAATATATTTATAAAAAAATTTTAGTAAAATACAAAATTTCTAGCATTTAATTTGCAGATCATATTTTGATTACCTGACTGATTTACTTAATTACTAATATGACTGTGCATAGTGTTGGAAGTTCATATGATGCTTCATGCAGCACAAGATAGAAGACCTAGGCTGAATTTGCAGGGTGTATATTTTTTGAAATTCCTGTGCTATCATTTTATCATTACGCTTATTAAGTTCCTGGTTAACCAAAGACTGCAAATCAAAAAGTCAACATTTAAGAAATTTCAAGATTATATTTATGACATTCTTCAATGACAGTAAAGCAGATATAATATCAATTTATAAATCATTTAGAATACCGGTCTACTTGCAGAAGTAGGCCTGCACAGCAGTAGCCACTGGCTGATATGCCACTACAGCTAAATTCTGGATTTGGTTTTCTCTGCCTACATTGTATTTTTTGCTTAGAGCAGCAGCAAAATTTTGAAGCAACCTGAAAGCTCTCAACTTCTCCCTGGTAGCTTGTGTCAGTGTGTAGTTTTGGTATGTACTAGGTTGCTCTAGCAGGAAGCTGCAGTGAAAGTTCTCTCCAGGTGCTCATCAAGCAACCTCCAATGCTTAAGAATACATAAAGCTCCAAAGAACCTTATCTCAGCCTGGGATCACAGTAAATCTAATCCAATAGAAAACAACCAAATAATATACAGTATAGGTGTACAGGCGTAACCACTATGATACTCTAACAACCTGTTTTGCTTGAGTCCAATTATTTGCTTATGTAGACATTACCTTTACCTCCTGATACTTGGCTGCAACCTTGGATGTTACTGATTGCTGGCATGAAATCCAAACCTGTAGCTCTATTAGTTCACTGCTTGGGACAAAAGACTGAAGATGACACCATTACACTGCAACTGGTCACAAATGTTTAGGATAAATTCACATGTACTGTTTTAATTTCCTTCCTCTTAGGAATTCTGTGCATGTGCAACTTTTCCACACTTTAATATTTGTGACTTTTGTAGATGCAAGAAAAAAAGTTCAGCTGAATTATCTGCACTAAGGGAATTCCATGCTGTAAACTTCTTATATAGGAAAAATATGGATTCAAACATTTGTACTCTTCTTCAAAGAAAAATTAACAAAATTAAAAATACAAAACTACCATAAACAATCTGTGACTTTGTTTGTCTAACATACCTTTAGAGTTTAAAAATATTAAGTCTAATACGGATGCTACTATTTCTTCATATATTTTTTTCAATGTTAACACAACTAAAGGAACAAATACAAGTATCTACACAGTGTCACTGGTTCACTGGTGCCTGCTTTTGGGTTGTTTTTTAATGTTTTTGTTCTTTGTAAGTATTACCACCCTGTGGGTTTTCTGAAATAGAGCCACATAAACTAAGAGTTTTGGGAAAGCTGCCCTTCTGCTCTTCACATGAAATTATAGTTTAATTTGCCATTAACACAGCTGACATTCAGTTTCCTTGTTTATGTACATTTGGTGTGTCATTTCTGAACATGCAAGCTTACAAATTAAGTAGATTCACATATACAGAACATCAAGAGAAACTGCAACAGAAAAAATAATCAAACCAAAAAAACCCCACACCCAGTTTGGTTAATTCCGTTCAGCAGTAAACCACACTGCATCAAATTTAATTCACTTTGTATTCCCAGGCAATGAAAATACCATTTAGACTCTGGGTGAGAGCTTGAAGTATGAAAGGCAGGGGAATCTTAGCTAATCATTCCATATGTATTTGTGTAGCCTTTTCTCCCAATAATTCTACTGAGAGAACAGTAATCACAGTCTAATATACCTAAATTTTTTCCTTAAAATTAGCATGTAATGCTAATTTTTCCACAGTAATGAAACTCCAAAACTTGAGAACTTATGTTCCACTTGGGACAGAAAAGAAGTGAGAAAAGTATTCTAAGGATAAAGGCAATTTAATTTAAAATAAAAATGAAGACATTGTTTTAACTAACTCTCAGTTTATGTGCAATATTCTCCCTACAGATTTCTATTTCAGAATAAATTTTGGAAAGTTATAAATAAGACAGGAAAACTAAACACATCTACTATTTGGGAAAGATTGCTCAAACTGATAGTTTTAAATCAGGAACAAGAACTATGATCTCAGAGATTTAGACTGTTAGTGGAAAGATGTAGCTTGGGAAAAAATATATGTCCTCTTCACAAAGAACTGTATTTAATGTTTTGACACTTAAGAGGTAAATCAGCCATGAATGTATGAAAAATAAACTGACCTATGTTTAAATAACTGTTTCCAAACTCTGAATAGTGAAGTTAAGCTTGCAGATTTATGTATACAGCAGAAAATCATTATACTTTCCTATTACTGCATGCTACCATATAGCAAATCAGAGCAATCTACGTAACAAATTCTAGATGTAGTGGGGGAAATCTCTCTCTTCGACAGCACAAACATCTTTGAAAACAGGGTTTTCTGATTTTTATAAAAGTTATATTAATCTAAGTATTTATCACATTAAAAAAAATCCAAATATAGCCCAAACAGAAAATTCCTAAATTTAATTTGTGCCCTCCCTCTCTTACCTTCTCTGGTGGTGCAGGAGGGTGAAATCTCTTTGCACAAAGTAAAAATGGATCAGGATGTGGCTTGCCACGCTTCAACTCAGGGTCATCTCCCAACACAATATGATGAAAAAGACCAAATAAGTCTTTGTGTCTGGTTGTTTTCCTCTGAAATGACACTTCAGTCGAGCTGCTGGCAACAGCTATGGGTATGTCATGTTTGTGTAAATGACGGATCAGCTTATTGACCCCTGCAAGACAAATGTATACATTTTAGTTTTTATATATATGCATATAAGTTGGTATATGTATTAATGCTTATACCCCATTACAAAGCATTTAGCAATACTTCTTAGTCAATAGTAAGACTGTCAATAGTAAGACAATGCTGTCTTACTGAATGTGATCAATCTATTTCAAAGAGTCAGTGTAAAAGAAAAGTCTTCCTATATCTGAAATGTTCCTTCTACATTCAAAAATCATGGAACATTCTGTAGGTTACATATATACTTTTCCTGTTATCAAACAAGGCTTTTCTCAAAAAAAGGCAAAAATGTGATTAACATGACTACATAATGAGACCCACTAGAAACTCATTAAGCAAGGTCCCCACATTATGCAAGTTTATTAGTTGAAACTCTGAGAGTTTGGGAGAACATTTTCTTTCATATACAGTTATGCTCCTGGAAAAAAAAAAATCAAAGAAATATACTCTTCTCACTGGATTGCACAGTNACTCTTCTCACTGGATTGCACAGTTTTAATTTCTGAAGCAGGTATCCAGCTGGCTCAAACCAGCCCCTAAGAGAGCTCAGTTTCTCTCTTTTGCAATTACTAAAGTAAGTAACACTGGGCAGAGGAGAGCAGCTGTCAGTCACAGTTGTTAATACCAGAGCTTTATCTATTGATGCTGTGAACCCGGAGTAATGAACACCTCAAACCTAATGGGTAGAAACTTCAATCTCATCCAGTCTTCTAGAGAAGGTTAATGCAGTGAACAGTGAAAACACAGCAGCCTGGGTAAGAGGGAAACATTCTTTGCTATTCAGTGCAAGTTTTGAGTTTTCTGTTGAAGGGGTTTTAATGCTCCTTTGCTGAAGCATTCTAAATGCTGGATACCTCTCCCAGACAAAACAATTAGCACTATCTAATGAAGAACAAGTATGGATGTCTGGTCTTTATCAATTCACAGGAGAAAATCCTCCATACCTGTAAAATCATTTCAGCTGTGCTTCTTGGCATTAACCCCAACGGTACTGGACACAAGATACTAGTTTCAGGTAGTTTAGGTTCAAGTAGACTCCAGTTGACTTTTGGCTCTTTGAAAGAACTTGAGCAAAATTCTGTTTTCATGTCCCAACTACATGAATTCTTACCTGATTTTTCATGCCTGGTTATACAAAAATAATCTTACTCCCTTCCTCCTGATTCACTGTCATAGTTATGTCTGGTGTCTGCTCCCTTAAACCATTCCTACTCCTCCTTTGCCACCTCAGCATCTCTGATTTGTATTTTCCTTGTGATCCAGCCATTCAATTTTATAAAAAAAAATATCATCTGCCATAGATTTTTCTGTAGTCATATGTCCAACTTTGAGAAGTTGTAAGTACTACTGATAATAAAGTGTGCAGATTAGTGAATAGGTGCAGTAACCAATCTGCCTATCTGGATATAGGACTTCTAGGTATGACTCTCTGCAAATTTCTCAATTATTCTCCAGAATCTAATCAAACAATTAATAACTGACATTTGCAGCTCCATGGTTGTATTTGAAGATGGCCTTTAAATACATGCACTTCTCTAATGTTAGATTTTGAGTTGGACAGACATAGCATGCACTACTGCTCCTCCAAGGTCAACACCTCAGCCATTTAAATGCCTTCCTATGCTCCCTTAAATGGTTATATTAAGCAAGTGCATTTTTTCTCAAATGATGCTACGATGTCCTCTCACTGAAATATGATGTTAAATACAAGCCAACTTTTTATTCTGGAGAGTTTATATCTTCATTCTGAATCATGTGAAGTAAGTCTATATTAAATTAATGGAAGTACTAAGATTCCTTAATGTAAAGCAGCAGTATAAGCGTCTCTTCGCTAAAATAAAATGCATTCATTCTAAGGAACTTAACAAATTGCAGTGTTTAGCAAGGCTAGCATACATTAAGTGTAGTAATATAAAGCAGTTCAAAGATTACATAAGCAGAAGACTCTTCCTATCTCCTATGCCCTTGCTATGATATGGTTAGTTTTCTCTAAAGTTGTGTTCTTTTCAAATGTCTAATTTTCTTCAGTCCCACTGCATCAGAGCTTCAGTTCACCTCTCACTGGGTATGTTTATTCTACGTTTCTATTGGAGGTAGCCAGCCACAGAAAAGCATTGTCGCAGAAAGGTTATTTCTTCAGGATTCTTTCTTGTATTCCCTGAGCACATGTCATGATTTCAGTGTGTAAATGTGTATGCATGTGTGTTTGATTTCTCTTTTTGGCTTCCCTCAAAACAAGGGAGCTAAAATGCAGTTGTCACTAACATCTCCAGAGAAAAAATAACTACATTATTCAGAAATTGCACTTTAATAAGAATATGTCACTTAAAAAATTACTATTTGCATACATGTAAATAGAGCAAGATAGAAAAAAAAATGCAGGGGGCAAATCAGCTGCCCAGAGAATTAAACTGCATTTGGAAGAATAGCTAGCATAACTTGACAAACTCAAAACAGTAGCAGCTGAAAAATACTTTCATTCCAGGTTTCCTTTCCTCTTTGTAAATGTATAGATCAGGAAAATCCACTTTTGTTTGCATCAATTACGACCAGTTTAGATCTAGACACTTTGCCACCACATCAAATTACTGACACAATTATTGTAATAATTCAGCATATAATTCTTCATTTAGAAGATTTTATCTTTCTTAGTATCCTTCTAATGCTTTTTTTTAAAAGAAAACATCAACAGAAGGGGAATTGAGGAAGTGCCTTAAAGATCTGTAAGAAACTTCCCCTGGCAAATACTGTGTCCTTATATCTTCTATAGCTACAAAGATTTTTCAATCAAATGACGATCAAAACCAACCAATTCAAAACTCAATTACTATGAAGAAGTATACTGAAAATTCCCGTGATATGCCTAACTTCTAACTTACTTGTAGCTACCATGCAGGGGATCAAGGCCCATCCATCCCAGAGAAACCCCTCTGCTAGACTTCTTGGGACTACCCTCCACCTCTCCTACTGAAAGCCTAGTCATATACAGCAAGAATAAAAATTAAAGAACGATCAAAAGAAATAAAGATATCTGTTTTTCCAGCATAAGAATACACTCCAGATGTGGCACACATGCAATAAATATCTTACGCAGAACAACATAAATTCTTCAAGTAATTATAAAAAAATTAGGAATAAATATCCCACAAATGTACTCTTGTTTTCAGATAGTCAAAGAGGTAAGTACTGCATCTTTATTCTATCTCTTTAAATAAGAAGTTTTAGATCAGATGCAGAAGTTTAATATATAATAACTACAATAGTTAAACACTGGTGACTATTGCACAGAACAATAATGTGTGAAGAATTGTAAGCTGAGTTTTGTTATAGAAACTGCAAAGAAGAAAGATCAACTTTAAATGTCAGCATCTTTAAAACCCAATTAATCACAAATGTTGATGAAGTTATCAATTTTGAGAAAAGAAAAAGAAAACAAACCAACAGAAAGGACCGATTTCTTCTGAGACGACATACACAGTTTAGAGAAACAGATTGGCTCTTTTGTTCTGAAAACTGCAGAAAAGCATATATATTATTTCATTTTTTTGAAAAAGGAACTTTTATTCCTCCATTAGACTCCAAATGTGATGTTTTTTTTCTTTAGATTCAGCTGGTAGCATGGTGACTAATATATTGGCTCAACTGACAAACTAAAAATAAGACTTGTATCGAACAACAAAACCCTTGGGCTAACTGTCACATTTTCCTTCTCATTGACTAATACAAACATGTACAGCAAGAGTTCAGGAAATCAAATAATGTTACACTAAAATGATCTAATGAGAATCCCTATCTAATTATTTACATGCTATTACAACACTGTTTTCTATATTATTCCTTTTAAGCTATCACATTTTATAATCAAATGACATTATTGATCATGAAGTGAAAATTAACAAGATGAAACTCCTGAAAGCTAACTCAAATTGATGGAAAGCAAAGGGAATTTTTATTTTCCTTTTAGCTTTATACAAACATGATCTCTGTGTCATGCACAATACTTCAGAACAGTGAACAGCACATATGTTTTTGCTACATTTTATTTGATATAATTTCAAATTTTTGTACCATCCCTTTCCTTGTATTTATCTATCCCCGAACAAAACACTGTTCTTAACTTGTATCACTTCTGTATGCCCAGATTCAGATCTATTTCTTTTGAAATGCTTTCAGACAAAGAAGGAAATACTATAAAGCTCTTCTACTTTTCTCAAATATTAGTCTCCAACCAAACTTTTGTCTATGAACATGTTACAGTAGTGTATAAGAATGTTTTTCAAGATAAACAAGAAAGTGATCTCCATGAAAAACTGGGCAAACATGTGAGATAAGGAAGAGAATTATTCATGCCACTTCAAGACTGAACTTTAATTTCAGTTTCCTCTGTTCCCCAATTGAATGATGTCCAGTGTTCATATTTCTGCTTGCAGTTGATTCATTTGAAGGCATAACAACACCATCACACAGACAATCACACAGCAAGATCTGACAGTACCTTAGCCTGAAAATCCACTGTTTGATGCTCTTATAAACACAGCCAAAGTCCTACAATCTTCCAGCTTCAGGAAAACAGCTGGTTTGTGTACTGTCAGCACAGAGTGCAGGAGCAAGGTCACATAAATGCTCAGGCCTACACAGACAGCCTCCCTGTCTTCTCTAATGTCTCTAATCCTAAAAAGATGAACATAATCTATGTAAGAAAAAGCCCTTAAAAATGAACTTCATAAGACCTTCTCTCAAGATAAAGTATACATTACAAATAGGACCATAGTAAGTGAAACTCCTAGCATTTATAAGGTAGATTCTATGAAAATTAATCTTCAAAATTACATTACGAGACCTACCTGGCTGAGAAGGCCTCAAATAAACAGAGTCGCATTTTCAGTGGCATATCCTGTCACAAACACCACAGCGTACTATACCACTCTTGCCATTGTTTAGTTTTTCCCCGAGTGGCACCTAGGTACCATTTACATCTTATTTCTGCTTAATAGTATTTTATCCACTAAGCAATCCCAGAGAGAAAACCAAGACGTCAAAAGGCAATAGAGAAATAGAAAATGTGTGCAGGTTTTGTTGCTCTTAATTTCTCTGAAAGCTAACATGTTCTGCTAGGAAGGACATATAGCAGACATATCCACATTTTCCCACCCTTAAAATCCAAACAGCTCACAGGGCTTTCAGATCTGCCCCAACCATCATACATAATCCTTTATAGTTTACAACTAATTCAGTTAAAGTGTCAACCAACTATAAAACATTTTGAGCAGGCTGGAAGAGAGAACTATCATATACAGTAATACCTCATATTCTTCCCAATGATTATTGTCCTTAATAAAGCAATTACAGTGTCAGATAGCTAATAATCTAAGAAACAGTATAACATAGGATTACTTTAGAGATAGTAAATAATACAATAATAATAATAATAACAATAAAGCCCCCATACAAACAAAACACCATAAATACAGTATATTTCTTAAACTAATTAAATGCAAGAATTAAGTAGTCAATGAAATCAGGTTACATTGTGAAGTTTCTATAGATTCTGTGTATTCTTCTTCAGATTCAAATGGAAATTCAAATTAAATTATTACAGAATGCTAAAGGCTACATGTATGAAAATGATAAAAACTTTGTCTAGACTTAGAGTGATTATTCCATGCCTTTCTCTTCATAGTTTTTTTTTTTTAAGAAAGCAGACCTATGTGAACTCTTAAAACAACTCAAAATAGAAAATGGGTATTTTAAAACTGATATGAAGATGACTTACTATGTTCAAAAGCTTCTCCACACTTTAATTAGTTTAATAAAAAATATTACTTTTCATTTCACAGAATCACAGAATAGGCTGAGTTGGAAGGGTTCCACAAGGATCATCGAGTCCAACAACTTTCACTCACATAGGCCTCAAATCATTATGGTTAAAGTAACAACATTAGTGCTACTTACTGCTGCTGTGTATCTTTTGACATAGTTTTGGGGACTACAGAAATACTTTAGAAGAAGTGAGGTACTTAGGATATTTTATAGATTGTCTTATCCCTCTCTCCATGTTGTTACTGGTTATTTGGTATTTGATCCAATTACATTCCTGTGCCATGTTTGTTTGTCTGTATTTTATAATCACAATATGCAATTTGGTTGCCAGTTAATTTTAATTGTTGAAAAGATACTCATTCTCCTTATTTCAATAAGCTATACAGACCACTTTCCTTTGTACTATGTAATAATGAGTACTATTAGTCACATTTATTTTATTGTCAACTGTCCTTTTATAAGCCAAAGGAAATATTTTCTCCCCAAACTTTTTAATAAGAAATGTTGTGGTTTGAAAAAAATAGCGTGGGGTATGGAAATGTTTAAAAGTTCTTTTTAACAGAGAACAAAAACTGTATTTCTTGGGCAACCAGATCTTTTCCTATGTATATTTTATTGTACCTATATATGCTTATGCTTTCTTGGGAGGGGTAGCTGGGGGTGGTGTAACTTATTTATTTATTTAATCTGAACTACTTAGACTCATTCAAAAACACAATCATTTTTATTTTTATTTTTGTATCATGTTTGACTAGTCTGTTAATATGCTACCACTTTTATCCTGTTTCTCTTTCCCTTCTATACTTTTGGAGCTTGTCTACACCATGTAGCCCATGCTAATAAAACTACATTTGCTCAGTCTTGTACCGGAGATGCAGCATATTCTGAAGAAGAAACAACATGGCTACAGACTTTTTAAAAGAACACAGTATTAATTAACAGATTTTCAGACCTGTACACTGAAATATTTGTTGGAAGAAATATACAGGTCACACCATACTCTTTCTTCACATAGTTTGTGCACAAACTCATAGAATGTTTTGTGTTGGAAAGGACCTTAAAGATCATCTAGTTCCAACCCCCCTGCCATGAGCAGGGCCTACTTTTGCTAGGTCAGGTTGCTCAAAGCCCCATCCAGCCGGGCCTTGAACACTTCCAGGGATGGGACATTCATAGCTTCTCTGGGCTACCTTTCCCAGTGCCTCACCGCTCTCGCAGAAAATAATTTCTTCCTAATACCAAACTTAAACCTACTCCCTTTCAGTTTGAAGCCATTCCCCTGGTCCTGTCACTACATGCCCTTGTAAAAAGTCCTTCTCCAGGTTTCTTGTGAGCTACTGGAAGGTGCAATAATCTCTCCCTTGAGTCTTCTTTCTCCAGGCTGAACAACCCCTATTCTCTCAGTCAGTCTTCAAGGAGAGATGCTTCATCCCTCTGATCATCTTTGTGGTCCTCCTCTTAACTCATTCCAACAGGTGCACGTCCTTCTTACACTAGGTGCCCCACAGCTGGAGGCAGCACTCCAGGTGGGGTCTCAAAAAGAACAGAGTAGAAGGGCAGAATCACCTCCCTTGACCTGCTGGACATGCTTCTTTGGATACAGCCCAGTTCACAGTTAGCTTTCTGGGATGTGAGCACACACTGCCAGGTTGTGCTGAGCTTCTTGTCAATTGACACCCCCAAGTCTCTCTTGTCAGGGCTGCTCTCAATGCATTCTCTGCCCAGCCTGTATTGGTGCTTCAGATGACCTCAGCTCAGGTGAAGGACCTTGCACTTGGCCTTGTTGACCTTCATGAGGTTTTCATTGACACACCTCTCAAGCCTGTTCAAGTCCCTCTGGATGGCACCCCTTCCCGCCAGCAGGCTGACTGGCCACACAGCCCAGTACCATCAGCAAGTTTGCTAAGGGTGCACTCAGTCCTAACTGCCCATGTTGCCAACAAGAATGTTAAATGGCAATGGTCAAATACAACTCTGCACTTTTCTCACAGACATCCAGTACTCCCTCACATACATCTATCATAGCATTGCTCCTTATTCACCAGTGTGTAGATACTGTTACTTTTCTACTCACAAGTAAGCAGCATAAGCACAGAGGACACCCGACCTCTGGCACAGCAAAATCAAGGTTCTTTAGACACCCATATTCAAGTCCACTTCATTTTGTTGTAACATTACAAAAAACAAGCTGTCCAAGAGTGTTTGGTGTATATCTGGAAGAAAAGATTTACTGCTGAGAAAAAGACTAAATGAAACCAAAGGGTCCATACAGCATTTAAATTAACTGTGCATACATTATGCATGTCTTGATGATTTATGTCCAGTTGTACACAAATGGAAGTATTAAGGATAAATACAGCTTCTGTATTAAAAAGACTACTCATTTTTTCCACAATCATTTACAGTTCCCACATTGAATGTGATATGACATCACATGAATGTGGTAGAACTTTTCAAGACTTCATCACTTTCTTTAATCAAAGAAAAGTTAACATTACCACTCAGCTTTGTCAAGTTGATGAGATTTCTAACCAATTCCATGATTATCCTTTAAGTTCACAAAAACAAATCCATGGCAAGAAGACTCATCACACCAAAAGCACCCAACAAAACAAAACAATCTCACTTAGAAAAAGAAGCTGCTATTTGTTGACTTAAGTAACAAAATTATTTTAAAATATTTTTTATGTAGTCTGGTGTGCTACAACAATTGCAAGCCCATCACCGGTGCTACTATACACACTTGCTCTCAACCCTCATATGAAGTCAGGATTGCTGCTGTGGAGGTGACAGTGTGACAGAGGTGAAGTCATGCACTGCTTGGTTTAAGCACCATGAATGCTTTGATTTGGTCAGCCCTGAACAGGCAGTTGGACTAGATACATTTGTAGGTCCCTTCCAACTGAAAGAGTTCTGTTCTATTCTATTCTATTTCTGTTCTATTCCATTTCTGCATCTCATTAAACTATGGAAACACAGCTCTCAGATCAACCTCCCTCTTTATTTGTTATGACATACTGTTTAAAAGTGCTGTCTGCAATGATATGTTATCCTTTCTCCAAGCTACAAAAGTGGAGGTGGAAACTACCAGCCTAATGCCCATTTTGGAAGGCAGTGACTATTAATAAAGAATTTTATCTTCTCATCTTATTGCTCCTCTAAAAAGTATCAGAGATCCTTCTAGCTGGAGAGACTTCCTATTCATCAAATCATTACTCTTGTTTTAGTCTGGACATACTGACACATGCATGACCATAGAAAGAATACAAGTACTAAATTTTATATAATTCAAAAACTGCATCAACTGTGTTGCTGATTTCCTGATGAAAGCATGTTTGTGTCGTAGTCCTTTAGGACTTGATGTAAAGGCCAAATGTTTGATATCAGCCAAACAGGAAGCACCATTCTGAGTTTGCAGCTAATTGGCTGATCTCTAGAGGTTACAGGCTCACTGAGCCCAGCACTGACTCATTAGAGTTTCCTACCATTAAAACAAAAACAGCAAGGAAAAGAAACGATATCATGGTAGGAAGTCTGTTTAACTGTCAAGGGTACAACATGAATCAAGACAGCAATAGTTAAGCAAACTAGACTACCAGTTGAATGGAACTGTTCAAGAAAAAAAGAAATTTGGAGTGAGTTGCCATTGAAATTTGAACTGTTTTCCTTTCTTCTCTCTTTGTGCTTTCTGACTGGCTTCATTTGGTGCTAGAATTGAGGTACGAAATTATCTCCTCATGGCTGCAAGAGACAGTCAACTGTAGTTGAACTGGAAAATAGCTTGCACATCACACTCTGCACTGGATGAACCGAAGATGCAACAACTAAAACCCAGTTACCGTGAAAACAACCCAGGAATGGAAAATGTCTGAAAGGTATACACAGCCACACAATTTTCAAAGATCTGTGCTTTGTGATAATGATGATGAGCCAAAACCCAGAGACTACAGTGAAAGAATAACAGTAGTTTCATAATCCTGACATGATTATAGCAACTGTTAGCAGTTGTATAATTTGAAGTTCAGTTTTTCTCACTCTTGTATATATTCTACATTTATCCAAAAGCACACCTATATATGTCTAGGTAAATATACAAATGCGTGGATTTCTTCTGTTCTGCTTGTCATTCCCTCATCTTCTGACTATGCACTTCCCTGAAACATAGAAATGCTCAAAATGCATTTGCAGAAACAGAAAGCCTACTATATTACCCTTGTAGATACCAATGTCTGTATTCTGACAAAAATATTTAGAAAAGCAGCACAGTGGCAGGCCTCTCTTTTTGTAAGTGTCATCTTGGATTAATTTCTTTCTCCTTTGAATCAAAATTATCATTCCTTAAGACTCTTTCAGAACTAAAAATAAATCTAACTGTGAAAAACTCTCAAATAGTTACCAGAAAATTCCATATTAGAAATGGATGTAGCCTCTTCTTAGATGATATTTGTGTTTTGACCACAGCCTGATGTATCGAAGCTTGTCTGTCAGTTTGGCATACTGAAATAGTCAAAGTTCTGTCTTCAGCCACTAATGTCTCAGAGGCATTGTACACTTAGTGGTATGCCTGTCATAAAGCCTGTGCTATGGTCTAACCCCAGCTGGACACTAAGTACCACACAGCTTCTCCCTTACTGTGCGGGTCCTCCCTGGTGGGACGGGAAGAAGAAGCAGGAAAAAAAAGTAACTTGTGGATTAATAATCAAAACAAAGTAATAATATAATATTAATACTACCAGTTGTAAAATGAAAGGGAGAAGGGGACAGACAGATAAAACCTAAGAAGAGTGATGCACAATACAATTGCTTACCACTTGTTGACTGTTGCCCAGCCCATCCTCAAGCCACAACTGGTCCCTCTCCTGGGTAACAACCCCAGTTTATATACTGGGCATGATGTGCTACGGTATGGAATATCCCTTTAGCCAGGTTCAGATAAGCTGAGCATGCTCCTCCTGGCCATGCTTCCTCCTGGCTTATTGTGCACCTATTCACTGGCAGAGCATGAAAAAATGAAAAATCTTTGATTTGGGGTAAGCGCTACTTAAAAATCAGTGTGTTATGTGTTACCAACTTTATTCTTGTACTAAATCCGAAACACAGCACTTCACCTGCTACTAAGTAGAAACTAAACTCTATCTCAGCCAGAACCGGGACAGGTTTCTAACCTGTCAGACAAAGAACTGCTTTGCCAATTAAAAATTCATTCAACTTCCACACTATCCTTAACCATCACTGACCTGTCTTTTACTTGATTTAGGAATTTACAGAGCTATCATCTTTGGCAAGACAGAAACAAGTGCCACTTTGTTTGAGTCACTTTTTCAAACATCATTGGTCACTGTTTAGCATTGCTTTCCACCAAATCAAATTTCAATCCAATTTTAGAAATTGATTGAAAAAGAGAACCTCATTAAATGTCAAAAAATGGCCAGAGACACAGCACTTTAGAGTCACCTTACACCGTTAATATGACAATTAACTTTCACTTTCTTGTATTTACCTGTAATCATCTGAAAGATCAGTTTAGTCAAAGCACAATGTAAACTCAAAATGTTACCACAGTCTTAAGTCTTGCACAACACATGCAAGGAGCCCATTCCTAATTAAAGAACATTAAGTGACTGTAGAATAAATCCACAATCCATTAATAAACATCCTCAGAAGCTACAAAAAGACAGAATGGGATTAAAAAATCTGGTTAACTGGAGAACAGTTTCTAAAGAAATTAAATAGCAAGTAGCTGGAGCCATTTTCCTCTAGCTTATTAGCTGTCATCAACCTGGTTTCCCAAAATTCATGGCAATTCAGCTTGTATCTCATGTGCTGTAACCAAGTAAAGTACAGATCACATCACTTTAGTGACCAAGGATACCTTCGCTCTCCACAATGGCCACTGAGCATAAAGTATTCTAGTTCACATCAATTCTATTTTAGAATGTAGCCTGAAAAAAAGTTATCACATGTATTTAGTTGAACTGAAAA
>WEIT01041382.1:7151-50718 GCA_013389985.1 Dryoscopus gambensis | reverse complement strand
GGGCTGGGCTGGGCTGCGGAACCCCCGCGTGTGGGTGGGGAAACACCGCTCGGACAAGCACCTGCTGGAGGGGGCCCAGCGGAGGTCACAGAGATGCTGAGGGGACTGGAGCATCTCTCTTCCGAGGAGAGACTGCGGGAGCTGGGCCTGTTTAGTCTAGGGAAGAGAAGACTGAGAGGGGATGTCATTAACGCACATAAATATCTCAAGGGTGGGTGCCAAGAAGACGCTGCCAGACTCTTTCCTCTGGTGCCCGGCGGCACCTAAACAAACTAAAACACATGAAGTTTCACCAAAACAGGAGGAAGAACTTCTTTACACTGAGGGTGGCAGAGCGCTGGAACAGACTGTCCACAGAGATCCATGGACTCTCCCTCGCTGGAGACATAGAAAACCCACCTGGACACATTCCTGCCCTATTATTTGCACCTAGTAACCTGCTCCAGGTGACCGTGCCTTGGCAGGGGGGTCGGACTAGTGGATCTTCATGAAATCATCCTGTGCACCCCGTAAGACAGGACCCCATGTACAGAGTTTCATGTAAAAGCAAAAGGAGAGGTAAAGGACAGGCCTGGTCAAGGAAGCTGCAGGAACCGGATTCGGTGGAGGTCACAGAACAAAAGCAAGTCCATAAATTTGGGAGACAAGTAGCACCTGCGGCTTTTTACAAAGTAAAGTGTTTTCCACATTTTAAAGGTTTAACAACATTGGAGACTCGGGTACTCCCAGATTATGGAGAGAGAGTCTGTTTAGCGAACCTGGCAGCCAAATCTGAATCCCAGCCAAGGAAGCATAAAGGCAGGGGAGAGAACAGGTCAGCTCAGCCTGCTGAAGTAAAGCTAACTGGGCTGGAGAGGACTTCCCAGGTGCAAGGCAGATCCCTAGGTTAGGGTAGGAGTGACAGGATGAGAACTGAGCTGAAGCACAAGCAGCAGCTCACTGCAGAAAACCTTCCTGCTGATACAAGCTCCAGAAGGGTGAGGGATCCCATCTAGAGGTGTAAATACACAAAGACAGTGAGAGAGAAAGCATTGAGGCACGTGTCCTGCAGGTAGACAGAGCAGACACACAGCCAAGAGTGGCTTCTACTACCACAAATGCTGCCAATGCCCCTGAGTGGGGTACCCTTGGTCCCTGTCACAGCAGCTGGAATCTGAGTAATGCAGGACTGATAACAGCAATACCAGGCATTTAGGTTTGTTATCAGGCTTATACTTTGCTTTACACGTTTTGAATTTGTGACCTGTGGAACAAGAAGCCCAAGTCCAACTGGACATGTTGAATTAATAAAGGTTAGTCCTCAGCTTCTGGTCTGAGTGTGGTTTGCTGTGAAAATTAAGCCCTCAGGAAAGGTTACTTTGGGAGGTTTCCAGGGAAGGAAAGCAGCTGAGCTAACAAAAAATACTTTGACGGTCAATATAGTGGCACAGGTGTGGGTGTGTCAAAAAAATCCAGATTATTGAACACTTAGGGCCAATCAAGTTAGCTGAAGTTAACTGCTCAAGGTAAAGGAGACCTTGGCAAGATTAACTTCTCCGATCACTCTGTATGTCCTCACAAGAAAGCTATGAATCCCACCTTGCTGGATGTTACTGTATACCACACCAGGGGTGTTGGCCTTTCCCATCTCTCCACCCAGCTAAACTCTTCCATCAACTTATTTTGCTTCCTCCTCTCGGTTTTCTACAACGAGGACCGTGACAATGCCATGCAGCAGACAGCTGGGCCCTGCTCAGTAATCTTGCACTAGTGAAATGCAGAATAAAGTGAGAAACTGCCATGAGGTGATAAAACCCAAAAAGCCGGTGTGGGACAGAAATACCAAAGAGAGGACACATACAAAAAGAGCTGTATTATCAATGACACTACAATGCACTCCAGTCAGTGCAGCAACTAAACCAAACATTTAATGTTGTTAGAACAGGATCAACATGCTTCAGCCTGTCTGCTGGCCATTTCAACTGTCTTCTAGTTTTGATCTGGTAAAGTAAAGTATCTCCAAATATGTTCATGTCTTCACTTGTTAAGTTGCTTTTACACACAGTCTGGAAAACAAAGATCAGTCCATGAAGACTTTTGTTCTTAGTCTTTTTGCCCTTTGCTTCACTCTTCTCTGCCAACTGCTATTTTTTCCCTTTGCTTTAAAAGATTGAGCAGAAGCTTCCAAATTCTTTATAAAATGTTTCTTTGTGTTTAGCTTCTTGGAAGAAAGTGACATTTCTGTAGGTTTTTTAGTTTATGATGACCTTTCCAAATTCTAAAGCATCTGTGTCTAAACCGTGATGAAGTTTTGTGTTTCTACATTTTTTGTGCTTGTTTTGACTTCCTTACTTTTTACCAAAGTCTAATAGTAATTTTTCATCCTTTGGTTCTGTCATACTGGGTAATATGCATATCTCTGTAAGTTTGCCAGTGATTTTCCACACTGCAGTGGTGTTATTCTGTAGCTGAACAACATTAAATATAGAGCTGTATTGAATTAGTTGAGGCTTGTGAACCTGTGCTGCACTATATAGATTTTGCATCTATTAGTGTTTTATCACAGATGCCCAGAACCCTCTCTAAAGTGTCCTGAGCTGAAACCTAAAGGTTTTCACAAGAACCAGGAATTTCCTGTACTCATTGCCTGGACTTTGATCAATTACTAATGTAACTGGGAACTTGAGGTCCAAAAGTGCTTGATCATCAGTACTAAAGTCACTGCACTTCCACAAGCCAACATTTCTGGAAAGCTATTAGGGCAGTTCACATTTTTCAAAGGTACACAAAGTAAGTCTTGTAGAAGTACAGATCCATATCAATGTACTATTTCTTTCTTCTTGAAACTGCAGTGATCCATTCTAGCATTGCAATTTGGGCATACAGTCTGGATTCATTATTTGCAAAGCCTCTTCTTCAGTTTTCTCCCCAAAACTGTCCAGTCTTTCCAGGTTCTATGGGAAGCCTGATGAAATGACATTCATATTCTCTTGGACTCAATGGTGACTGGGGTCCCAAGACCACATTCTTTATGAAATCTTGTCTCTGGTGTGACTGGACTCCCTAGTGGCTCCTGTGACGGTCTTTATGTTTCTCCCCCTGTGCCTCCAATCCTAGCTTCTCTGGAAAAGACTTAACCCTCAGCCAAGCTTTGCCACAAACCTTTGGTCTTTGGTCCATTGCCCTGCTCTCTATATTCTCCTCCCTGTATTGCTGGATGTATGTAAACATACATTTTACTATTATTTCTATCAAAATAATAACCACAAATCGACCTTTGCAATTCAGATCCCATTTTGTTCCAAGCAACCCTGACCCTATAACGTTATGAGGAAGATTGGCCTTGTTCATCCTTAATGTGGCTGTAGCAGAATGATTAGTACTGTCCTAATCTCATTCTCCTCCTTCCATTTTCAATCAAGGTGAGAACACAATCTTCTCCTAATTCAGGCCTATATCCCACGCAAGGTCTTCTGCTTTGAATTCTCCTTATGTCCTCACATCCAAGTTCTGACTCACACCTTGCTGAGTTTTTTCTGTGTAACATGTCAAAGATATGAACTTTCTAATCCATCACCTCAGTCAAACTATTCCACCTAGGCATTGTCGTGCTTGCTTCCTTGTCTCTGGTTCTCAAAAAGGCAGTATTGCACTTTTCATGTCCATTCAGAGTGCTTCTGGAAAGCCATTTTCTTTGTGAGTGATTGCCCTTGCTGTGTCACTTCAAGCTTTGCATCTTTCCAATCTTTCCTGACATGCCTTCCCCCTCTCCTAGCATTTCTGATTCACTAAGACACCAGCTCCTCCTACACCCAGTTGGCCCATAATATCAGCCTCCAGCACCTATTTATTAATGTTTCAAGTACTTCCATGCTTTCTTCTGTGCTTCCCTAAGGCATGAAAGGACTTGCACATCAAAAAGAAATTTGGGAGCCATGAAAGTGTATTAGACTACACCAGAAAATTTGCAGCTATGAAAACTGAGCTTACTCATGGCAGCTTCTCTACAGAGACACAAAATGGGCATAAATATCAGATTGTAAAGGAAAATGTGGTATCTATGAGTGTGTATTTAGATCAGCAGCAGCAAAGCCATTCTTTGGCTTAAAAGTGAAAGTAACTTTTCCAGGGATGATCAGAAAAGAGAACCAAGAGCAGCAGAACTTCAAGACCTTGAAACCAGATAGTTGCCTGTAGTGTGCGCTGGGAAGACCATTCCTGAATTATTACAGCTTGTTAAATGCATGGAAGAGATTGTGTAACAAGTTAAATATATCATCTGCTTAGTGGTCTGGTTTTGCATATGGTGGGACTTGATGGCTTAGGTTGTCCCTGGAAACAAAAACCAAGCTGATCATTCAGATGGACACAAATCTCACACATTTGATGTTCGACGTCCTAGCACAATCTGCTTTAAAAGAAAAACAGGATTTATGCCCCATTTGTGAAATCTTAAAAATAGAATTGCTAAGACATCATTACAATAATAGAGATGAGAAATTTCTAAGTAAATAAATTATAGCTTCCCATTGCCAGAAGTTTATTACAGAAATGAGTCAAGATAAAGATTTTCAGCATTATAAAAAGCAAGTCAGAGTCCTCTTTGAAACATAATTAGAAAAACCTGTCACCCACTGCCACAGGCATACTGAGCTGGACAACATTTAACAGTGGCAGATCAATCAATGTTTGAAAGGGTCATGTTTTTCTTAAAATTCCATCCTTAGTCTAGTGAGCACTACAGGGGAGCGTGAAAATCAAGTTCATATTTCATAGTGAAGCATTCTTCCATTCTGGAGAGGGCAGATTAAAATTTGGCTGGAAAAGAGAGAGATTTGCTCCCTTGCTGCTGTGTTTTGGAATATCTGCATGTCCCCTGTTCCTCTCTGCAGATCTTCATGCCTGTCTCAGTGAGCCTCCCTGCAGGCATATGGGCCCAACTGCACTGATTACTTTGCAGAACTGGAGGTTAGGAATTACAAAGCCACATGCTTTATAATTGCAAACTCACTAACTTATCCCAGTCTTGTTCAACGATCTTCTCCTTCCCAGCAGGGCCCATCTGTCACCATTTCACAAACTCCATGTTTTAATGAGATCCAGTTTCACTCTTTGCTTTCAAGTGTTTTTATTCTATATCTGTACATTGAAAGAAAAAAAAGTGGTTTCTATTAAAAGATAGTCAGTCATAAATACGTGGAAAACTGAAGGACCCCTGTGTACATTGCCATTTAAAATTTTTTCATTGCATTATTGATAGTTTTGCATTATCTTCATTCAATGCTAAAAGAGCAATTAAAAGATGTTTTGCTTTAGAAAGGGAGAAAACATGAAGGAAAGGTGGACATTCAAGTATAAACTGCCTTAGACCTACAACAAGCTGATAAGCAAGTCCTTTGGAAGCCTAATATTTGAGTAAAATGTTGTCATTCAGCTCCTGCAGTTGAATGAGACTTGGACCACGAACAGTCAGTGAAGAATTCTGCTGTTACAGGAGAACGTACCACTTGGTGTAAAAATAACAGCGTCAGCTCTCGCATTGTTACCTCCTTTCATTAGCCCAGACACAGATCTGGAGGGAAGAAAGGCTCTACACAAACTGCAGCCCTTCCAGGCTTTACCTGTATTACCTTTATACCTGAGATATCCCAGGCTGACTCAAGCCTGAGGGTGGAGCTGAAGGCATCAAGACAAATTGACCAGGCGCAGTAGCTGCCAGTTCACAGGATACACCATGAAGTTCCTGTACCAATGCTCCTTTGTTCCAAATGAACCAAAAAAGCCAGCTCAGGAGCACTATCATCAGCTGCAGTGAGCAAATGCATGACTTTGTTGCACGGATGCAATGCTCAGCCAACAAATGTCTGTCAGACTGTTGCCTATCCTGCATTTATCTAGCCGGCTGTGGAGTGATGTGCAGCTGGGAAAGCTGCAGTGCTGCGTCCCAAGGACTGTGCTCATCCTTGCTACCCCGTGAAGCCATCTGGGTGCCTATCAGGACTGGTAACAGTAAGACAGGGATTTTTCCATCCACCTCTGTGCAGGTTGAGAGTCAAGCCTTTCAAGTGGAAATGCTTTCCGTGGAAGATTTACCCACCCAAACACAAGGCTTCCTCTTGATTTGTTAGTCTGCCCATTACACTTTTCAGTAATCCTCCCCCTCATTTATCTAACATTTTCTCCCTCTCCCCCATCATTCCCTCCAAGCCATCTAAAGCCACCCAACCCTCCGGTGGCCACTGTTCTTCCTCCCTACTGTCTCTGAGCTGAGCTTGTGCTTAGGTCTGTAATTACACATATCCAAACATCAGACTAGCACTGCAGGGCTTCCCTGCAGAAGCTGCAATGGAAATGTATCCAGCAAAGGCCCTACACTGCATCTCCAAAGTGCTTCTAGTTAGGAGCTAGGATACGCCTTATGCACCTTCTAATACCCTCCCCCCTTCCACTGCATGAGGCTTTCCAGCCACAAATCCCACAGGATCCCTGCCTGTATTCCAGCTGTGCCATGTGAGGCTGAGTGGCCTCCCACTGCTGGTCTGGGATTTCCCAGATGCACCTAGGTGTGGGTAAGTAGTAAGCCTGAGTTTTTGATCATGCTGCATTTATTAAGGTATGAATCAAAGTCGTATATACACAACCAACCCAGAATTTGCTTAACATGCTGTTCAGCCTCCACTAGCTGAGTAGCAGACAGAAGGTAATTGAGTCCAGTGCATTCTCATGGCACGAGCTCTATTTGACAGCAACTGTGCGAGGTGTGTGTTTGAAACCACGCTGACTTCCAGATACACAGCCCCCCCAGCTGGAACAAGTATGCAGGAGACTTGCAGCTACTTGGATCTACTAGATACACTTAGAAATCCTCCTCTTCCAGTGAGTTTGAAATTCTCAATACCAAAACAGAGCTTCTCTGGTGAAATCTAGGCATGGGACAACAGGGGAACAAAAAAGATGCTTCTGTGCCTGCTTTTACTGGTTATGATGACCAGAGTTGCTGCTGTTGATGAAAATGCCCAGAGACAGGAGACTGGGAACTTCTCTCTACTGTATCTGTGATTATACACCTTCACCATCATTATACATTCTCTTCTTTTCCCTTCCAGAAACACCCACATGAGAGCACACACTCTGAAAACTAAGAACACAGAGTTGTCTCCCCTCAGGAGGAATGAAGCCAACCTCATCCCTTCTCTCAAGCATGAATAAAAATCTGCTGATCTTACCTGAACGTCTTCAGAGCTTTACATTTAGTCCTTTCATGCCTGAGAGAGCCTATCCAGCCTCCCTGTAAATGCTGCGATGGAAGTTTATGTTCCATCCAATAGTTAAATAACTGCTGACAGGTTTTGTGTTGTATCATTGCTAGATTTTCACATACTCCTTCACAGACAGAGGCCAAGTCAAAAGCCAGAATAAAAGACAGCAGCATGAATGCCGTGCTTACTGTTTGTGGTTTCATTACCTAAAATTTGTATATAATGGAACTTCAATGCATTAGAGTCCTTAAAATGGAAATCACAAGTCCCAGTAAACATAGGAAAAAGATCAAGACAGTGGAAGATGTTGCCAGGACCTGCAATTGAGTCACAACAACCCCATGCAACACTACAGTCTTGGGCAAGAGTGTCTGGAAAGCTACCTGGCAGAGAAGGATCTGGAAGTTCTGGTAGACTAACATGAGCCAGTGTGTACTCAGATGGCCAAGAAGGCCAGTGGCACCTGGCCTGTATCAGCAATAGTGTGGCCAGCTGGACCAGGGCAGGGATTGTCCCCCTCCACTTGGCACTGGTGAGGCCACCCCTTGAGTGCTGTGTCCAGTTCTGGGCCCCTCACTGCAAGAAGGACATTGAGGTGCTGGAGCAAGTCCAGAGAAGGGCAACAGAGCTGGTGAAGGGTCTGCAGCACAGGCCTCGTGAGAAATGGCTGAGGGAGCTGGGGGTGTTTAGCCCGGAGAAGAGGAGGGTCAGGGAGGACCTTATCACTCTCAACAACTCCCTGAAAGGAGGGTGTTGCTAGCTGGAAGTCTGTCTCATCTCCCAAGTAACAAGCAACAGGGCAAGAGAAAATGGCCTCAAGTTCTCAGGGAGGTTCCTTCATGGAAAAGGTGATCAGGCATTGGAAGAGACTGCCTAGAAAAGGGGCTGAGTCACTATCCCTGGAAGTATTTAAAAGACATGTAGATGTGGCACTAAGGGACATGGTTTAATGCTGGATTTGACCGTGTCAGGTTTACAGTTGGACTTAATGATCTTAAGGGTCTTTCCCAACCTAAATGATTCTATAACTCTAAGGTGTTGGATGAAATCACTAACCTTGGTACAGGAAAATCACAGTAAAAGCAGAGTTTCAACATCTCTGGGGTGGCACCATGCAAATAACACAGCAGCTTTAAAAATTATGAGGTGCTGATGAAATCTTGAAAACAATCAGATTCCACCAGCAGTTTCTGTTGTACATGAAAATTATTTAGGCTAGTAAAGAGATAACTATTAAAGGAATGGTGCTGGTTTGGGGAGTATTGGTAGCTTTTTGTGTAGGGAGATAAAGGAGAGCATTGTTTTGAAATGCCAGTGCAAAGGTAGGAAGGACATTGTGTCCATAGGAATAAATGGCCATTTTCTCAGAGTCAGTTCTGAATAAAAAGAGGAAGTAGGATTTTCTCCCTACCCTGAAGAATTTTGTATAGTGTTTTGGCTTTTGGGTTGGTGTTTTCGGTTTGGTTTGGTTTGGGGTTTTGGGGTTTTTTTGTTTGGGTTTTTTTTGTTGTTGTTGTTGTTTGTTTGGTTTGGTTTCTTGGGGTTTTTTTTGGGTTTTTTGTTTGGTTTAATCAGAACTATTCATTAATGATGAGAAACTTGTGATTCATTAAAAAAGGAATATCTGAGTGACAACTGAATCAAAATCCCAAAGGTCTTTAAAAGGCACAGATTACATGATACTAAACAACCCATTTTAAACTATTTCAGTAAAGACTAGGAAAACAAAAAAGCAAAATAAATAAACATGCCAAACAATGTCAGCAAAACAGCAGCTGGCAGATATAATAGAAAATGTTAAAATACCAGCGGTTGTAGTGATAAACCCCACTCATTCACAAAGACGTACATACAAGGCAGGAAAATATTTGGGTTAAAGATGGAATGACTGGGAATAAGGTCCTTGTAAGCAGGATAAAGGGGAAATGTGCAATTTCTGAGAATACCTAATAAAACCAGGCACAGAAGTTTCATATTCTAACATACAGAACAGACAGAACAACATCAAGGAAAGCGAAAGCAGAAATAGAAATAGCTGAAACAAAATTATTATATACATGGAACAAGCTTGAAATGTCAAAGAGTAAAATGCCACACTGGGGGAGAAATTCCGGAACCAAGTATCTGGGCAGCATCAATTCAAAGAAAAGGCAGACCGGTGAGATAAGAGCACAGGGGTATACCCAGGCAACCAGAGAGTTTCCATCAGAATCTCAGGGGGAGCACATGTGTTTGGCCTTAACAAGGTGTATGCAACTACAGAAAATCAGCTTCCTTAACAAACCTGACCCAGATCTGAGCGAGCCGGTTGCATCACACCGAGCTGTATTCACAGGAAAGAGATGTCTCCCAGAGACAAAAGAATATTTATGGAAGGCCTTGGAGATCACTGTAACTTGCAGGTTTTTTACAATACGAAAGACTTGTTCTTCTCATGTGTTTGGTAGACACTGGCTCACAAAACTCTTTCATAGTGTGCTCTGCAGCTGTGACATTTCTGCGCAGACACAAGGGCCTGACTAGATATTGCCAGGCCTGGTTTCTACCTCCTGCTTGCTCCTGCTCTGCCTGCTTTTGCATAGAGGAGCAATTCTGGCAGAAATCCTGTGGCTAAACTGACGCCCTCCCCAGCCCATCATTCTCCCATCATCAGGTCTATCAGCTTCTCAATTTATCAGCAACATCTTTATGAGTTTATGACATACCATGCTCACATTTTCTGCCTCCTTTGTGCTATATTTGACTCAATCTGGGTTGCACCTACGTCTCAGTGTGCAAGGATGTTCCAGAAATTCATTCTTCAGTGATTAAAATCTTCTAGCATCTGTTTTAAATTTGCTTGGGCTAATTTATAGGCATTCATTTTTGCTCAAATGCTACTGTGAAAGTACCAGCATTCAGGTTTTATGATTTCTTTTTATGAAGAGCTTGAAATTTAGTTTTGGCTGAATTTTTCTCATGGCAGAGATTCAGAGATTGTTCATGGATATCCCATAATAAATAATGCAAATGTCTGAAACATTTAGTGTAGATCTGTGCCTGGAATGGTTCTGTTTATGCTATTTCACTCTTTTTTCATGTCTATTTACCTAATTACCAACAAGTAGAAGAAATGTACTGTTTACATTAGACAGAAGGCTTTTAAGTATGGCTTATAGCACTAAACTTCATGTACAGCTAATGACAGCACATAAATCTTGGATGTTCTTTGTCATCAGCTACACTTCATATCCCTCACAGACATTATTTAACAATTGAAATATAATTCGATGCACTTTAAAAATAATTTTAAGGTATGGAAGTACAAAATAGTCTTGGCATGGACCCTGGGAAGCAAAGGAGTGAAAAGTTTGGGCAAACAACCTGCTTCCACCTTCCACACCTCTCTCAAAGGCATGTGCATTGTGAAAGTTGCCTTCTGAATCAGCAGCTCAGCTTCCCATCTGCATTTGCCTGGGGAACCCCATACCTGTGACACCAGCACACTCCACCCTCATGACACAGCACCAAAAAGCCACACAGGCATGCACAGACAATTCTTTAGTCCTGCTCCCCTTTTTGTCAGCTTGTTCTTTCCTTAGAAATGTGCTGGCACTGCTGCACTCTTTCCTCCCTGACACGAGGTATGATTAATGACAGTTCTTAAAAACTACAAATTCCTTTTCTGTCGGCATGGCCAACAACTGGAGTTTCATAAGCTAGCAGCTTCATCAGTCTTCAAGCAGGAAACAAATCATGAGACATTCGCCACAGGTCAGAATAAATGTTCCACTGTGGTACTTCTTTATCATTACTGAAAGAGAAATGCACCTAAGAAGAAAGTACCCAAGATTCATTCTGAAAAATCCTTCAAAAATTCCCTTAAGTCTGCCTCTGCTCAGTGCTCATGGACACATATTGTGGAAAGCAGAGAAATATGTGCCTACACTGAGCCCCTTTTTTGGGAAAAAAAAAAGAAACTAGTTGAAAAATTGAGGCTAAATGAAAGATACATCATCTAAAATGTAGTTTTATTGAATCAGTAATGCTCATTTTGGTTAGCATGCATAAGCGTTTAAATTCAAATCTCTTGTTTACAATTGTCCATAATTACCTTCTGACAAAAATTTCCCATGCCTGGTTTATTCAGCTGCTGAATTTTCTTCTGTTAAGTTTAAGCAAAACAAAGTTCTGCCATTCTCTTCAGGAAAGCAGGGGGAAGTCCTGTTGTGTTACAATCTTATCTCCAAACCGTTCCCAACTTGAACAATGAATTGAAAAAGAAAAGTTCTGACTCAATTAGGTAAGGAGACTTTGAAAATATCTTTCTGGGGCATTCCTGCCACAGTCAGGGAAAAATCAAGTTGGCTTTCCTGCCCAAGAAGAGCCAGTCCATGGCTATCAGACTCTCTGGCCTGATTTGCACCAAGTTCCTCTGAGCTAATTGTCCACGTGCATGGACTATCAACCAGAGTCTTCCACTCATTTGCTGAGAAAGTGGGCATTTTCTTTCAAAATCATCTGGGGAAGAAGCTGTGGTCCATTTACCTATGGTTTTGTGCCAGAGTTATCACAGTGACAGTCCTTGGGCTCCTCACAGTTGGATCTGCCCCAGAGCACGGCCCGGTAGAGCACAGACCCAGCCACCAGTGTGTGCCCAGCCACAGCGTGGCTGCCCAGAAGCAGTTTCAGAGGAAGCCACAGCACACAGCACTGATGAGCCCACTGCCAGCTGATGCTCACTTCTGAGGAGCGAAGCACGATTGCTCAGCCACGGCTTCTGCTTTGCAGACAGGTACTGGGAGCCCTTGTTTAGCCAGTTATTAGCCCAGTTTATGTGGGCTCCCTTCTCATTGCACTGTGCAAAGTTTTGATCAGTATAATGAGGGACTAAATCCACTGCCTTATAAACATCTGCCTATTGTGCATCAACAGGCTTGCCTCTATCAGTGTATCTTGCTGTCTTCCCAGCACAAGTGTTTGATCTGACTCATTTTCCTAAAAACATGCTAACTGACATTAATTATAATCTTACCCCTCAGGTCTTTCTCAGCTAATCCCTTAACTGCTTTTCCCTTATTTTACCATGACTGAATCAGGCTAACTAAGTTATAATTAGCAGTATCATCCTCATTCTCTGAATATTGACACAATATTATCACTAAGACATGATTTTCTGGGGTTTTTCCGTCATTCCCATATTTGTTAAAATTATCAAAGGTGCAGAAGTCAACTTGGCCAATACTTTTATAAATCATAGGAGCAAATAATCTGGGCCTGCAGGTTTATCAATGTTAGCATCTGTTACTTAGCATGCCAGTAATTAGTAGGTCAGAAAGCAGTTCATTTGATATATGTATATCACACTGCTTTAATGCAAATATAATAAGGAAATTACTATTTTGTCTTTTCTGCACCATTAGAAGCAATTTTCCCAGATTCATCTAGCTATGGCCAAACATTTCTGGGGCTTGAGAGCGGGGTTTGTTGGGGGTTTTTTATATTTCTGCTCTTAACTTTATATTGCCTTTTGACTTTCCAGTCAGAGACCTTCTTCTTTGGCAGCTTTATCTTCCTATATCAATTTCCTAAGGTTTTTGACTCCTCATTTGACATTCTTCTGGCCTGTATCCAATTTTTTCATTTGTTATAAATTGCTTCTTTATTTCTAATCGTGGCTTTCCCTTAACAACTGAAAACAGTACCAATGTTCTTTTCTTTGACAGTGACTTTTGGACAGCTAATAAATTCTCCTCAAGAGCCATAGTCTTCGATGTACATTGTTCTGCCCAGATACATTACCCAAACAGATTCTCCTTATAACTTTCCTGAGATTTCATAAATTAAAACTTTTGAAGCTGTCTGTGTTTGAGACTCTTGTATGATTGGCCACGCTAAATATAATCAGGCCTTGAACACTGGTCTCTTGGTAACCACCAGCTTCCAATTCAGCAACTTTCATCTTTATTCCTTGTAGTGAAGTCCAAAATATTTATCTTATGATGGTAAGGCTTTTAAGTTATGTAAGTGACATTTTACCAACTTTTTGGAAAAAGTGGTTAGGTCACCATCCCTTTGAATGCAGAAGACAAGATTAGATCTCTTTTTAAAAGACATTCTTTGATCTAGTTCTGAAAAAACATTACCCAGCCTCTGCACAGGGAGGGTCAGCCTAGGTGAACAGGGAGGTCCCTTCTGTCCAGAGAGTCTGAAAATCTTTGAACAAAAATGAAACTCTATTGATGTTTAATTGGTAACTGCAAACCTTTCACTTTTTAATTTCCCCATAACAGTGCAGATTTGAATTCTGCCCTTTACAGAAACTTAGTTAGGTGTAACTCATCAATGTAATTGCAGGTTTTCTAACCCTTCTAAGGGGTCAGCCCTTTTCATATTTCTCTTATTCTCTCCTTCCACCCTGCTGCCTCATTGTATTTTCCAGTGTTAGTTAGCACACTGGTCTACAGGCATTCATGAATCTTCACTTCTAATTCATCTCTTGCTGCAGGTGCACAGCAATAATGTGAGAGGCAAAAGACACAAATTAGAACATGAAAAATTTCAATTATAGATCACCTTTTTTTGGTTTGATTTGGGTTTCTTTTTTTACCTTGAGAGTGGTCAGATACTGGAAGAGGTTGCCCAGAGAGGTTACAGGATATCCTTCCCAAGAGGTGTTCAAGACTCATCTAGAAATGGTCCTGAGCAACCTGATCTAATTAGACTTACTTTGAGCAGGGAGGTTCCCCAGATGACCCCCAGAGGTCCCTTCCAACCTAAATAATTCATGGCTCTATGAGCTGTAGACCTAAAACGAGGTAATTGTATCTTCCCTGTACAGTCCTACCTCTGAAACTTTTTTTCCTCTCTATCTGTCTTAATCACATCATAACCAGAGGTGTTAACATTCACATCATTAACATCTCAGCAGGTCAATGTAATTGATAATGTCAGTGAAATTAAAATGTCTTTTTATTAAGACTGTTCCATTTCTTCAGGTCTTTTCCTCTCCAGACTGGAACCCTGTCTTTATGCTTCATAAAAACAAAATCCTTGATAACATGTCTTATTCAAGTGTTAGTATGCCAGTGTGGTGAGGTACTCCAGTGCTGCTCCTGACTTTTTGTAGGCTATAAATAGTACGTAACAGAAATAATGCATTGAAGGAGGTGTTTGAATGGTACTACACATAAGCAGATACATCTGCCTCAGTTAATTAGGTTTTGACTATGCCATTCTTGCACAACAGTGGTTTTGGTACCTTGCTTCCTTCAGGCCTACATGAGTGAATACACTGGGCAAGGCAGGTGAAGCATTATAATATATGCAGGAATTTCTGAGTTTTGAAGAGCCTGCCTTTGCTATAAAAATGTAAATCTAGAATGTATAAAAAATATCTTTGTCAATTATATAATCATTTTTTGGCATATTCTGATGGACTAGATATTTACAGCATTACTAATAAACTCCACAACTTTTCACTTGCGTTTGACAAGTCTGTGATGAGGTAGCAAAAGCCCATTAAATCACCTTGAAGAATATTTCAAAATCCATTGGCTGTTATTCATAATGCAAATTCAAGGTGAAGTACTTCGAGTTCCAGAAGTTACAGTAGTTCAAAAAGTAGAGCCTAATGATGAAGGATGACAAAGTACAGTGGCAACTGCAGTGTAGACCAAATAGATTTTTAGGAGACCATAATTGCACAAACAGTCCATTAAACCTTCTAAAGTTATATATAATTAGAAATAGCTCTTTTTTGTATTCGTACCCTGTTAATAGAGTACTGACTGACACACAGGTATGTGTAGGCATCTAATGTAAGAGTCTTAAAACCTAAGGCAAGCAAGTGTCTTACACAGAACTGTATCATGTACTGTGAAGAGCACAGGTACACATCAAGAGGTGGGGATAAATATTTACCAGCAGAATTATTATAGCTTTTATAACCTGACTGCATTTCTGAAAGGGAAAAACCCTGTGCCTAAGAGCCTTTTACAAGGATGATTACCTATTAATAAACTAAGAAGCCTAAAACCAGTATTACCCACTAAGCTAACTAAAGTAAAGCAAGATAGAGCTCAAATTAAATTACAACTGCAATAAAGTGAATTAATATCCTCTTAAGATATAGTATGAAGTCAACAACTGCACTTTATATGAGCACAAATGGGATTCAGATTGTGAAATTACCTCTCTCAGACTTAAGAACGCATGATAATGGTAATATAGCAAACATAACCTTCTTCCAGTCTCTTTGAGGCAGCTGCTAGGCTTATCAAAATTGCTGTTTATTGAGCAACTTATGCAATTTTCCATTATTCAATCTAATTGCCCTTGTTTCACTCAAAATGGCTTAAAACCCTCTCTTTCCCATTGTGGCAAGCTAACACACTACAAACACAGTTTCCAACCCTTGCAATGCAATATGATTTAAGACAGCAATTTCTACATATTTGGATATGTACAAGTTGTCGTGCAGACACAATCACAGTTTCTAAAGGTTACAAATATTACTCACCAGGAGGGAATCTATAGGCAAGTTTGCAGGGTCTTGAGCTGTCGTCTGCTTTGGACGAGCCTCAGGACAGTAGTATTCTGCACCTTGTTGGTCCAAGAGGAAACTTCTTGTGCTGCTTACCCTGATGAATGGGATCCTTCATTCTCTTCAACTGCTCAAATGCATTGAGGGATGTCACATCATACATCTCTGAAATACGCTGTTTCCTCTCCTTTTTCTGTCCCCTATAACTTCAGGGGATTATCTTCAATTTAGCCCCACATCAAACCCTGTAAATTGAACTCTTCTGCTAGCAGTTTGCATGTTGTCAACTTCTTTTAAAGCTAGGATAGAAGGGTCTCAAAATAGGAAGGTTTCAGCATAAGGAGGAGTGCACAACTCTTTTATCAAATTCCACATAGGATAAGAGGTAAACTGATGATGCTGTCAGTTTCTCTCACTTCCTCTGGCTGTTTAGTTTCATTGATGATCTGATTCACCAGTATTTTCTCTGACTTCATTGATACTCCCATTGCACCTGTCAATATTTTGTACACTCTCAGTGATTTTTCAATCATTTTTGGTCCTGTTAGCAGCAAAGGGTCAGGAGAATGAAGCCATTTTATTCACCCTAGCTGAAAGAAGGTGACCCTTGGCAAAAGAACTTTTTTGCAGGTACATTAATAAGAAATTTAGTTAAGCAGATAAAACCACCATTAGCAGAGCATTAGATAGGAGAGGATGGAAAGACAGCTTTAAATACATAAGCTTTATTCAAAGGAGTTTGTTATTTTACTGCTGCCTCCAAATGATGGCTTCAAAGAAACTAGTCATTCTCAATATTTATTGAAAAAAATGCACAAAAGTGATTGAGTGATTATAAGTTGTCAACTTATGTGATTATTTCTATTTTTCAGCGATGAGTTTAATTTATTTTAAGGTATATAAAAAACCCCTTGAAAACATTTAGGAGTAAAATCTTACATATGTCCTTTGATAGTATTTCCACACAGTGGACTTGCACTGCATAAGAGGCTGCAGTAATTTGCCTCCATTTTCAGCCAGTTTTTGATTTTATTTTTTATTAGGAGGACAGCCAGATTGTCTTATGCTTGGGGAGGACTTGAATTGAAAATATTCAATATTCTCTCTGCTGTGGTCTCAAATGTCATAATTCTTCCAGCTGGCATAATATATAAAAAGAGTGAATAAATATTTAGGATATATGGGACAAGAGCACTTCAGTACATCAGCATATATACAGGGTTAAGTATTTGTAAACTCATTCCCTATATTTAAATTTCATGTATTTTATTCCCTTGCATGTTAGCATCACTTCCACATCAAAGAATCACATTTTGTTTAAACAAGTTGCAAAACCAGGCGCCATGAGAATGAAATCCTCTTGAAATGCACTGGATGCTTAAATCGCCGTCTCTCAAAATGCAGGCATTATATATTAAATAAACTTTGCTCCCAGTTTAACTGGATCATCCGGTAAGATCCAGTCGATTAAATAAACTTAAGGACTAAAGTTTACATGTATTTCCCCTGCCCCATAATAGCAACTCTCTTGTCTGAATCAAAATTAGATAGGGTGTGCCTGAGAGTTCTCATTCCTGGACAACTGTTAGGACTTGCCAAAATGGGCCCTGGGACCAGCAGAATTTTAAATCTCAGTCTTTTCTGAAGGGTAGAGGGTTTTCCCAGGCACTGCTGGCCATGGCTCCTAGGAACTGCAGTAGGTACCTTCTATGAGATTTCCTTTAATCTCCAGAAGTTTTTTCCACGCTATGAGTTGAGAAGATGTGGGACATAATTTTCAGCAGACATTGGTGCTCACCAGTGACCAAAGACAACAAAAAGCAGTGCAGGATCTGCCCCTGGCCATGAAAGGAGAGAAGAAGTCTGTCCAGTTAGGACAAATCCACTGAAATCTCTCAGCATTTAGTATGGTTTCTGGGCTGGATTTAAGGCATCCAAGCACAGACTGACAAAGATTAAAGCCCCTTTTCGGTTGTTTTTTAGCCTAAATTCTATAGGTCTCCAGGATTTCAGGTTTCCAGGTGACAAAACCTGAGATGCTTAGAGACAGTTTACTAATTCAGGCCCTACTAAGAGTCAAGTCCGAGCCTTTCCTCTTGTTGTCTTGTTTGATGGACGTGACGTAGTTGATTGTCTCAGAACATATTTATTGAATGAGTCTCTGCACAAAATTGGATTGCAGGTGCTTATTCCTTTGGAAATATGGTTAGAGGAATGATGTCTCTCTCTGCCTCTTGGACTGGGACTATTTTTACAGTTGCTTAGTGGTTAGAGCTCTCATTCAGAGGTGGGGAGGGTGCAGGCCGATTCGCAGTCCTGCCTGTCAGAGGCTGGCATGCTTCCAACTCTCACATTATGGAATAGCACTGTAGACAGCTATTTCCTGGTAGATGACAATTCTCAGCCTCTCCTGAACCTGTGAATTAGAAAGGGGGAATACTGCTTTAGCTGCATGATGCAAGCAGTTTCAACGAAGAGGTCATTCCTGGTCTTCTTTTCTCAGCCCCAACCACTGCCTGTGCATTTGGCATAATAATACTTAACACAAAACTCTTAAAACAGTCCTGGAGCAGCAATATGAATCTAGAGCTCCCACATTCCACTTGAAGCACTAGTAAATGGAGGTCATTATGCTCCTTCTTTTCTGACCAAGAGACTTTGTAACTTTTCTGTGCAAAGTGGAGCTGGTTCAGAAGTGATTTGGTCCTGCAGCAAGACTGCCTTTAGCCTGGTACACAAAGTAGTCCTGCGGTGTGAAAAGGTAAGTCAGACTCTTCTGATGAACCTGAGCCTCCTGAAGAAGAGATAGGGGATTGGTTTGTGTCTGATAGAGTGTCTGATAGAGTTTCTGATAGAGTGATGCATCATTCTTCTTAGCGGAGGTGATGAAGGCGCCTATTAGCAGAAAAAGCTTTTAGACTGGGAATCCTGAGGGAAATCAGGTACATATTAGCATAGACTAAGAAAGCCGTATGCTAGAAAGTGGTCAGATTGTAGACATATTTCTGCAGGCTTCTCCCATAGACTCATGTAGGTGACTCCCTCCTCAGTGTGCTAATTGCCAAAATTTCCATTTGGAAGCATTTCATTCTCCCCATGAACTACGTTTAGCATCTCTTGTTTTCTAGATGTGGGCATTCAAAGCCTTAATTATAATAGTAGTCTTGCTGTAGCCAGGATAGTTTAAATGAAGCAAGATTTGTAGAGAGATCATGTTTCCTATTAAAGCAACTTGTACAACAGGAAAAAGAAAGCAGGCTATCAGGCATTTTTCAAGCCTTTTCAAGTTCTTCCTGGTTTTTCCACCAATATTTGGATCAATAAAAGATATTTCTCTGTCTACAAAACTTGCCTCATCAATTCATGGCAAAAAATGCATCACCACGTTCCGTAGATTTTGAGATTCGTCCCATCCAGCCCATTTTGGGAATATTTCATGCCAGGGTTCCTTTCCTTTCTCAGAGTGAATTGTGACTGTGGGAGCAGAAGCAAGACAGTTTGGTTTCTCAATCTTTTTGTGCTTTTTACCCTCAAGCCACTTAGCAGAGGTTTTGGCCTTGGTGATACCCAAGACTCTAGGGGTACTTTGCCAAAACAATTTCCTAATCCTATCTCCAGAGTCAAGACACCTCCTAACAATACTTTGGGTACTCCCCTGTTGTTTATTGTAAGGCACCTTTGTCTGGAACTCATCTTGCTTTTTGATCAGTCAGGCATCATTTCTGCATCAGCATTTAATGCTCTGGGGATTATGAAGAATATTTTGCTATCCCTTATGCCTTTAACAAAAAACTCAGATCCTACATATGGCTAAAGGGGTTCTGTCACTGTAAAATGGGTGGTTCTCTTTGCCACCAATGCCTTCACCCAAGTTTTGGGCTCCTCATGATTTCTCACCTGCCTTCCTGGTGGCTACTTCAGCCTTAGGCACTGGATGACATGGTTCCTCTGGAAGCTTTCTGGGGTTCCCAAGGAAGGCAGCCCTTACTTCCAGGCCACACCATTTCCTGGGGCACTAAGATCCTTCCTTTAGGATGTCCTTTACCTCCTTTCCAGTACAACCCAATACCAACTTTCTAAAAAAACCTCTCCACATCCTCACATGATTTAGTACACCAGATCTGCTTGCCTTTGACCATTTTATCCCATGCTTTTCCCACTCTGATAAGTACCTACAAAACATCTGCCTACCGTAAGTAAAATCTTTCTTACATTAACTGGTAAGTAGTATCTGTGTGTAAAAAAATTAGGACTTCAGCCATCCTCACTTTGGCCCTCTGTCAGCTTGGGGCATCTGCTGAGCGTGTCTGGGCTGCTCACAGCATTTGCACCCGGGCTGTGGGTGGCAGGCATATGTCCCCCTGTGTCCCCATATGCTTCAATCAATCTTTTGTACCTACAGTCCTATCATAATGTAACTGTATTGCAATATCACAAGCAGCTCCAGATTGCCAAACCTTTTTAACCTGCAGCCCTGATGCACAATTGTAAATTTCAGTGAGGCTCTGTGCACACCATAGCATCTTGTCCTTGCTGCTACATATCTCCAAGGGAAACCTTTTCAGAGCTGGAATCTAGGCTACAAGGAAACATCTTTCCCAATACCCATCAGCTTTTAGGGTTGTGCTGTACATACAATATTTTGTGTGACCAAGTTTCAACAAAGAATACGTTTCCTCTTTCTATATATGCCAACTTGGAGATCTATTTTCTATCGTTACCTTGTATCTTTGTTATTTCTTCAATTCCAGCTTCAAGGTTTTTCTTTTAGCTACAGACAAAGAAGTGGATGAACTTCTGATGAAAATTCACTCTTAAGCATGGGCTTTCAAGTTCAGTATGTCTTTCTGAATAATTGCTTACCTTTTATTTATGATCTACCATGAAGTGTGTTTTTCCCCCTATTAGAGTGTTCTCAGTAACCTCTTCTTAAAAACCTTATCAACTGCTAACTCCTAATTCTATTCTACAGAAATCCCTGCCTCTGTATGGTCTTTTCATATAGTTTTTATGTGTTTCAATTAAAGCCTGATCTAGTTTCTCTTTCCTTGCCTACGCACTGTCTCTGTCTTGCTTCAAACTTTTTAGATTCTCTTCTGGTTTAGACAAAATGGTTTCCCATTTCAGATGTCACCCAACAAGTTTTTAAGAAAGAATCACAAGCAATACATTGCCAACACAGCTATATGCATTAAATACCTATTATTATCAATAAAATATAGGTAAAGCTAACATATAAATGCATAGCAAAACTTTCACCATGAACTAGGAACCACATCCCTTCTCATCAAAAGTTACCCAGGCTCATACAAAGAGCACTACCTTCTAATCCAACTGCAACCAGCCTGGCTGGTTGGTGATTTGACTTGGATGAAAACTGAACTCAATAGATTTTTATGACATTCAGTATAAATGGTGAGACTCTGTAAGCAGAAAGACAAAGAATATTTAACATTTCCAATTTGATTTCTTCCAGTGCAATGTTTAGGTCTCATCATCATTACTTTTGGTGGCATCTTGGAGTGGGAGGAGGATACTCCATCATTTCTAAAAATCCTATGCACCTCTCCTGTTTTTCTTGTTAACTGCAAGACTATGTTGCATGCAAGGAAAAATCTGAAGCCTGTAAATGCTCCTAGGTTTTAGATTTTTGCTGAACATGTTTGGGAAACACTTAAATTAGGTCCAATTAGTCTTCAATCAATCTAGTTGAAGAAATTATTCTTTTGGCTGCATTCACAGGAAACTGTTAAAAGTAAATTATAGTTCTCTGATTGCTACAGACTGGAGAAAAAACTTCCCCTTCTTCACTCCTAACAGCCTACTTCTCTATTTTTAATCAGAGCTGTTGAGTAGTTTGTCCTGGGAAAAAAAAAAGTGCATACAGAAACTGATTTGGAATTCATTTCTAATAATAGGCAATAGATACAGATGCTTAATAGGCAAAGGATGCAGGGCGGATTTTTTTTTTCCCCAGGCAGCCCCTTTTGGAATGCCATGTATAAACTGTGATTCAGGCAAAAGAGACTCAGGTGTGAATATTGTTTGATCTACAACTGGCAAGAACAACTGCACTCATTAAGCTGGGCTTTTATGAGGCTCACTGCATGCCCATAAGCCAACTTGAAACAAATCTAAATGGATGATAAAATTACAGGTTTTACTAAGCTGGCAGAATCAAAATGAGATTACAGGAGAAATCAAATTCCATGTAAATAAATTGGCAGTACAAGAAAATGAAGTTATCAATTTATCAAAGAATTATATATATAAACAGTCAAACACATAATTGCAACTTCTTTACTGAGTCACGTGGAAAAGTCAATGAGAACATGGCAAGAAGGGCAGCTGTGGCATAGATATGGCCTTAAATTTCTTCAATTTCCCATAAATATCATTGAATCAGTCCTGATATCACTGTTCTTACATAACAATCCATTCAGATGTATTTTTACTGTGTCATCAGTTCTTAAATTTACTTGCTGACTTTCAGCAGTGGAGTACTGGGGAAGGACAGGCTGTTTTGTTTAATCTCATTGTAGTAACTTCAGTCTTTGCCAAAAAACTGTATTTCATATTCTAAGACCTACTTAAGCAAAGAAAAGTGAATGGAATTTGCCAGCCATAAAAATTTAGTCTTCTTCAAAAAGGGTTATTTCCTTTAGGCAAAATCCAAACAAAAGTTTTTGTGAAGGCTGGGGCTCCGCAGCAGCTCAGGGATGCTATGAATAACACTGACACTTGTGAGAGAATTAAATGTGCTTTGAAAGGGGAATTTCAGCTTAAAAAGAGGAAGCTTCTTTTGCACAGAGAGTACTTGCTATAAGTAGCACAAACATATTTGTGATAGGAAAGGGTGGATTTTCTGTGATCTGGGCTTTCTGCACATGATGGAGAACAGGCACTGAGGACAGACTAAAGGATGAATATTTCTGTTATCAAGCAAGATCCATACTGGAGAATTTTGCCGTCTCTGAGACAGGAACACTGGAGAAATAAATAAGGCATTCCCCAGTATTGTAGTAATCCTTTTGATTGAGTGTTTTAGCCTTTTTTCTTTATCTGATAATGATTCGGACAGTTACAGACACAAGCCTTTGTAATGCTCCTATAAACAAGTAGGAGCACAACTTCATAAAAATCTAATTGTTTTTAGTGAAGTGACTGCATAGCTGCTCTCTGTTTCGTTTGAGCCATGGCTGCTATCATAGCAGCTTCACACACACCCCTTACTTCCTGGAGCAAGCTGACCAATCTATAGCAGAATGGGCCAGAGCCCATCCTATGGTGACATCAGCACAATTATTTCCTGAATTCCTGGAGCAGGCTGTTTGTAATCAGGACCTGGGTAAGAGGACCAAAGTGGATCTCCAGGGCGTTGTCCGATTATGCATGTTATAAGGAGGCTGGTCCTAATTTACACCAGTGAATAGGAGAATCAGGTCCTTTCTTCACAGCTCAGTTCTGGTGGTTGAAGGGAGAAACCAAAACCAAAAGGCAGACTCTCTTCCTTTACCTTTGTAAAGTTAATGTGCCATAAGAAGCACTGTGAGAAAATCAGTATGTGTCCCCAGAGTGATTTCTGCACTAGAACAGAGGGTTGGCTCATTTAACTGCACTACTGAATATCACATCTTCATTTAATAATTGAGATTAATTTATTGCAAGAAAACTAGCACCTGATCAGCGATCCTTCTGTTTGAAGGCAGTATGAGGTTGGTGTCACATGCCCAGCTGATTTTGAAAGACTCTTACTGAAAATAAAGAATGTAATACTTGAGAACTAAGCATAGAATATACTGTATGGCGGCTAATCCTTGTTAGCTGCATTTGAGTATAGTTGGGAATCAAATATGGATTAATCTTTCTGTATACAGCACACACCTTGACACCAGAGGTGCCCTGCAAACTGCTATTTGAAGTTATGCCTGTACCACACTGTGTAGCCATGATTCCATTTCCAGGCAAAGCGTCCTGCACAGAGATAGGAGGCTTGGAAGACGGACAACCTGGGAATGGGCATTTAAATTCCCTCTTCTGTACAATGACTCTTGAAGAGTCACCAGAAACTGACCGGTCTGTTAATGAGCTGTCACCTCTAAATTGTGACCTGTGCGGGAACAGGGGTGTGCTCCTTCAGTTTCACTGCAAAGTCAAACAGGCTGCTGTTGGTGAGAACTGAACCCAGCAATTGCTAATTCCCAGCTGACAAGTTTGCTTTACTAGCCTTGATGCAAGTGCAAGGGCTGGGAAAGGAGGACAGACGTCACCTATGATACCTGTGATGCAGAAGTGGTTCAACCAACTCGCCAATTCTGCGGCCAGATGTGGCTTAAAGTGTGGAAAAATATGTCGGCCTGACCTCTCCTTTAGGTGGAACTCAAACACCACAGCTAATTCAAACGAATGTCTAATTCTGGTTTGATGATGTTCTTCCCCTCTGAATTTCCCCCGCAGTTTCACTTGCAGGGAGAACACATTTGTGTCCTATGATTTGTGCAGTGGGACTGTGCCATTAGGCAGCCGCTGTGCCCTCTTTCAGAGATACCTGCCCATAGTTGTGGATGAAGGATTCTGCTTGCAGAGGCAGTGGAATGCTCCATGATCTCTGGACCAAAGGTATTATTTAAATAATTGATGTTTTTTAATTGTTATTAGAAGAGGAGTTTCTATGTGTTAGAGCAAAGTGACCCCAGAATCATAGCGAAAGTCATGGTTCTCCTGAAGATCTTAGGTATGATAAAATGATGTTGCTGAGTGGGAAGGGATACAAAATGCATTCAGAAATAAAAAATTAGGAAGGCAGAGGCTTGGGTTTTCTTCATGTAATAACAAAAGAATGAAACAGAAGCCCAGAATTTTTAAATGTAACTTGGAGTAAAAGATTCTTATAAAAGAATGAACAATAGAAAAAGTTTTGCAATTGATTAAAACAGTGACACTTTTCTGACTGGGGAAGCACATAGGAAACACAAGTTGCCCGAGTAATGTATGTTTTAAAATATGTCCCTTGTTGGATAGTTATATGGTTGTATGGCTTAGCATTAGGGTGGAGGGCACCATAGAATCCTCTGAACTTGCCATGTTAAGGAAATTTTCTTAAGGTGTGATCTCCCTTGATTAAACTTGTGCAAATCAACCTGTATTTACAACATGGGAGAAGGCTGGTAAATGCATTTTCAGGATAATTTAATTTACAAGCCCCTGGGATAGCTTCCAAGTCAGCAGTGGAAAGTCTTTGTCACAGATGTCCTGCCTCCAGGAGGCTCACAGCACTGCTCATCGAGCTGCTTGGTGTTGCATAGGATTGAAATTTTAGAAAAATTCCCCATGTTAGAAAAGTAAAAAGAGTAATTTACTAGTTCAGTGTTTAGTTTTGTTTTGAGTTCAACATGGGGCAGGAGAGTCTTCCCATGGAATATGTGTACCTGTTGTAAGAAAACAAGCTAATTACCCGTGAGAATATGCAAGAAAGGAACATTTTGGAAGTAACTTAAGGGTAATGAAGGAACTTAGGAGTCAAAGAGCACAGATGTGACAGTGTCTTTCAAAAGATGACTGCATCCAAAACTGAAAACAGCAGAAAAGAGAGCAAATGAAAACCCAGGCAAGCGTACCTGATACAAAGCTCTTGTTTACTCCGAGACCTTCATGCTTCACTGTGCCTGCTGGGGTTTTACATGCTGGTTTCACATGCTGGACTGGGAGGAACAGGAGACAGAAGGCCAATCTCAAAATAAGTCACACAGGGCTTTCTGGCAATTGCCCTCAAAAGTAAAGGGAGTGAACTTGTCTCTTTTTCCAAACATTGATGTCAGAGTTTTTGCCATCCAGAGGGACCTTGACATGCTTGAGAGGTGGGTCAGTGCAAACATCATTAAGTTCAACAAAGCAAATTGCAAGGTCCTACACCTCGGTTGTGGCAATCCCAGGGACACCAACAGGTTGGGCATAGAAGTGACTGAGAGCAGCCCTGTGGAGAAGGACTTGGGCATGATGGTTGATGAAAAACTCAACATGAGCAGGAAGTGTGCACTTACAGTCCACCAAGTCAACCATACCCTGGGCTGTATCTAAAGCAGCATGGCCAGCAGACTGAAGGAGGTGATTCTCCCCCTCTACTCTCCTCTTCTCTCATGAAACCCCACCTGGAGTGCTGCATACCGTTCTGGTGCCCCCAACACAAGAAGGACATGGAACTCTTGGAGCAAGTCCAAAGGAAGGCCAAATAGTTGGTAAGAGGACTGGAGCCCCTCCCATAGCAACCTTCCAGTATCTGAAGTGGGCTGCAGGGAAGGGAGAGAGATCCTTCATCAGGAACTGTAGTGATAGGAAAAGAAGGAATGGGTACAAATTGCAAGAGGGGAAATTTAGGCTGGATATTAGGACGAAATTCTTTATTGTGAGGGTGGTGAGGCACTGGAATAAGCTGCCCAGAGAAGTTGTGGATGTCCCAACCCTGGCAGCGTTCAAAGCCAGGTTGGATGGGCTTGGAACAACCCGGTCCAGTGGGAGATGTCCCTGCCCGTGTCAGGGGGCACTGGGACTAGGTGATCCTAAGGTTCCTCCCAACCCTTAACATTCTATGATTTTATGATTCAGAGCAGGAATCCCCCTGTACTGAGCCAAGTGGGAACTGCCTCATGAGTTTTCTCAGACCGGTTTGGGCCAAGCCAAAGCCATCAGGAATCAGGCCTGTAAAGTGCATGTGCTCATATGGTTTCTTCTCCTTTCAGTGATTTCACTGCAGAGATAGTAAATAAAGGGTTGAGTGTGACTCCTGACTGCATACTGACATCATTTCAATTAATGTACTTCTCCATTTTCCTCTCTGACTTCCACATATGATCTGTAATTTTGAGTCATGGAGACACCTCCGCGAATGGCTGAAAAAGCTCCAACAGGGAAGAAAGACACACTACATATGCTAGCTTCATTTAGCAAGGGAAACTGTTTGCCTCTCCATGGACTGACCTCACTTTATTCTGGATGTCAGAGATCATTTTAAAGCGCTGGGTCTTCAAACCACTCCCATCTCATGACTTATCACTTCCACAGATGGATGCACTCAGCCTGTGAACAGCAAAACTGCACAGCCACACACAGACCCACAATGTCTATCTTTCCTCTCTTACCCAGTCCCCTTTGACTGCTGGTCAATTCTGGGACACAACAAGACTTTCAATGGCCTGCAGATATAAGAGAGAATTGAGCACAGAATCTGTATTGAATATGCCAAAGGAATGGTATAAGTAGCCCACAGTGATACTGTGTAATTCCCCTTCCTCCCTTCAGTCTTCTGGACACTGGCTCGAAGGATTTGCATTTGCTGGTCAAAGGCATTTTATAAAAAAGGGGAAGAAAAGCATCTTGCCACATTGAAGTTGTAGTGGCCCAATTAATGATTCAGCAATTCTCGCTAAAGCAGCTTGCATGAGAGAAGCAGCTTGTCACACTCACACTCACTGACAAGCAATTCCCCTCTGCAGGGAAGGTGGGTGTACACCCCTCTGCAGACTCACGGGATCCTTGCTCATGCCAGCACTCCCAGCAACACGCCTTCTCCTGGAAGACAGCAGCTGGGAAAACGTGTAGGAACTTGAACACTTCTGTCCTCACAGCTCCAAATCCAAACCATAAAGAAAGGCAAGCAGTGTTATTTGGTATTCTTGCCTGGGTTTTTTCTCTCTCGCTCTCATTTTCAGTTCTGGTTTTGGTCTTTGCTTCTGTGAGACAGTCATTGCAAAACACGCCTAGCTATAGCAGTACACTCTCTCTGTTTATGTCAGTAGTTGCTAAATTGCTTTAATTTCTCCTCTTACCCACCTGCACCGAACCCAAAAAAATAGAGCTATCCTTTATTTTTCACTTGACTGAAAGCCAAAATTCTTATTTATAGGATGGAAATATGACTGCTGAAAAGTAGTTTCTGTAGTTTTCAGTGGCTTGGCACAGGCATTTTTACTTAGGCAGTCAGTTGTCTGGTTTAGTTCAGTGGGGCCCACCCCGGGAGGAAAACCCCTTTATGAAAGTTTACCATGCAGTTGGGTGGCTGGAGCAGAAAAAGAATGACCTCTGTCTATGACAATGCATTCTTCATGAGCCCTCCCCTCCCTCCTCTTCTGCTATGACAGGTGGATCAAAAGAAAATTATCTATATCCTCCAAGCCATGTGGACTTCTTTCTCCCCTTTCCTAAGAAAAGGCAGGATGAAGTTGGAAAAAGTACCATTGTCAGTCCTGCACATTATAGTACACTCACAAAACACATGTCAGTGGACTGAGTGGAATTCTGTATTAAATAGAAGAAGAGACCAGAGACCTGGGGTAAAGGCAAAGACCCAAGTGTACCAGCCTAACATAAAACATAACAAAAAATGGGAAACCATCCATCAGGAAAATGTACTACCAGTGAGTACAGCAGACAGCAATCTCACTGGTTTTAAGAAGTATGAGAGCTGGAGAGTTTTACATCTGCTCCTGCAAAAGAGGTTTCTTTGGAGCTGTTTAAAGGAGGAGAGCAAAGGACCTTGGCAAGAGCGGTATGGAGGCTTCTCCCAAGTATATGGAAAAGGCACACAAAAAACACAAAGGTACTGCTAAATGCTAAGCAGCAAACACAGACCAGTCAGATGCTGGTGCCGCTCTCAGGGTGCGTGGGAATGACATTTGGCTGTTTACCAGGACTCTGGGCTCTTACACCACATGAACCCAAGTAGCCAGAGAAGTGTTCTGCTTAGGAGACAAGGCATAGGGGTTTTTTTTCTTGTTTTTTAAAGAGAAACTGGTTTTTTATTTACCACGAACTACGTGCTGTTTAGCCTCAGCTCTTTAAATCATAAAGGATTTCTCTACGTTATCCTTTGCTGTTGTTAAGGATAGGTTCCTCTCACAAAACTGAAGGTCACACACTTCATCGCTTCTGGTAGCTGACATCACCGAGCCATCTCCCTCACCTCCTCCTTCTGCGTCACACTCTCCTCCCCTTCCACTTTCAATTCTCCATCTTCTTCCCCACACTGCCAGGCCAAGCATGCTCCCCATTCCTCTTTCCTCTGCTCCAGGCGTTTTGGATACTTGTCCTGCACTTTGGACCCCAGAGAGTGTGTGTTCCTCCCATGGCATACACAGTCTGCAGTAATCTTGCACCACATCAACTTCTCTGTAAACCAGAGATCTGCCATGGCATGCTAGTTGTGGTTGCTAAAGGCTGGGAAACACATAGAAATCCTTGCACCAGTCTATGGAAAAAGGTGAGATTAGCTTTCTCAATACTCTCTCTCTTGCTAAAACTTCTTGTTTTACCACTTCTTTGGGAGTACCGGCGTGTTTTCAACCTCTAACATATTTGTTTCTTTCCTTCTTACAGTGTCATGGAGGTCTGCATATTCTTCCTTTGTGCTATGATACTTCTCCCAGGTAAAAGGCACATTTTTAATTGTTAAAACTGTTTTGATTGTTTGTGTCCTGCTCTGTGATAGTTTCTCGTCCACTAAGAATATCATTCCTTAGTAGTAATTAATCACTTCCATTGCACAATCAAGGTCACAAGCCTATGTGACATGTATTTAAATTGTGTGCAAGGACTCCATAAAATATATATAGTAAGTACTTTCTCTCTTCAACTTTATATCTTTACATTACATTATTTTATGCTGCTCTTAAATTCTCAATTTAAATCTGTCTTTAAAATGTGTGTGTATCACCTGTGTGTATTATAGAGAAGAGCAGTACTTAACTGAAAACTGGCAGTTTGATATGGGACAACTGGAGTTTGAGGCGCCCGCAGAGATCATTTTGCAGTCTGGTGCTCTGGAAGAACAGTCAAAACTTTGCACCAGGAGAGAGACTGTAAATCTTCTCCTCCCTTTGAACACAGCAGAGATATTTGTATCTTCTGGAACAGAGGGCTGCATTTCTTATTCCAGGAAAAGACAGTCCTCCCCGACCACCACTCATAATAACAGACGCATGCGTGGGTGAAAGCAGGAGAAAAATCATCCCTTGTGTAGTGCAGTCCTTTCTTTGCATGAAGGCATAATTGTGTTTATTGACCATTTCTGTTAGCAAGCTCAGCAACAGAACAGTTAAATCTGACATTTACTCTGTCATTAAATTCTAGATTAATTACAGAACAGTTAAATCTGACATTTAATTTGTCATTAAACTTTAGATTAATTCTTCATTGACACTAGAAGTGTTCACCTGCTTCTGACCTTCTGGTCATGCATTCCCTAGACACTCACATTTACCACACAGTGTGCACTTCACCGTTTCTTCAAAACTTTAATGCTGTGTTATTTTCTTAGGAGAATTAACTCAGCCTTTTAAACAGAAATTGTACAACTATCTCTTTTGTGGCAGAATCTCATTACACTCAGGATGCTACAAGCAAGAACTGTTTGGATCTTTGGCCTGCAGATAAGTCTTCTAAAATATAGATGCTCACAATCTCTGCGTGGTAGGCCTTCTTTGGAAAGTAAAATATAGGAAGAAAAATAAGGAACAGTTTTATGACCAAAACTCCATAGGACTAAGTCAGTTTGAACAACTACATATCCTGTCATACCTAGCAGGAGAATTTGTGTCTAAATGCTGGCATTTTTATTTCCACTGTTGTTAAGTGTTGGAGCCTTGAGTGCAACTTGGTGTTCTTCTGTAGCTGGTGGAAATATTAATTTTTCTTTCTCTCTCTCTATGTCTAAGGTATTGCTGCCAGTGTGCATCCGGTGCAGGCATTTCTCCATCACACTGTACACCTATCCTGCTATTTTCCAAACTCTCAGAAAATTGACGTAAAGAATTTATTAATTATTTGGCAAAAAGACACTAAGAAAGTGGTGCATGAAGTATATTATGGCCAAGAAAAACATGAGCACCTTAGTCCTGAATACATAAATCGCACCAAGCTAGACATGGGCAAATGGACCTTGGAGTTGTTAAATGCAGGAGTTGAGGACGAGGGACACTATCAGTGTATTATTATGCAAAAAGTAAAGGAACAATCAGAGGTCATACACAAATCTGAGTGCTCACTGCACATCATTGGTAAGTAATCTCTTCCAATTGCCTTCTGGTCTGTGGGATTCTCTGTGATTTTGTTCAGTCCAGAAATATGGGTCCTGTCTCCAAGCCCCTGGAAATGTACCTGCTCTGGAGCAGAATTTCTAAAGATGGATAAGAGACTTGCCTCCTGCAAGTTTTATGGCTTTTAGGACTCTAGAAAATAAACTTATTTGTGTCTGACAAACTACATTCTATTAAAAGTAGCAGCAGTTATCAACACTGGTGGCAAATTAGAATTGAAACATAGCAAGATCTTTGCAAACACCCGGCTATTTTATGATCATATAAATCACAGGAAAAATAAAGATAAGAACAGGTCACATGGAGGAGCAGAAATTCATATGTTCAGTTAAAGAAAGGGAGAAAATATCTCTGAAGAACAAACGCATATGTACATTGATGAGATTCAACCTGATTTTTTGCATCAGAGAATTTTTTGTAATCAGAGGAAAAGGCAGTAAATCTTTTAACAAGGAAATGGAAGTGAGGCACCAATCTTTTCTTCACATTTTCTAATATTTTTACTAATTCCTAATATATAATCCTAATGTTTCTCTATTGTAATATTCTGTTAGTAACTTTTATCCATATGCCTGTGTTCTGTCTTCCACTGTGCTAGTGCTAGTCATTAATAATAACAGCTCCTAACTTGCACTGGTGTTTTTAGGCTTCAGCATATTCCTCTGAAAGAGAACAGGCCAAGTGTAACAGCAGCCAGAAACAGAATACTAGGACAATTGACCCTATTGAGCTTAGTGCTACTAGCAAGTGTTCCCTTGATCCACAGATAAAAAACCTAGATGGTTAATTTTGATTCTCCCAGGATCTACTGGAGAAGCATTTTCAGTGACGTTTTGGAATTCAGAAACTCACAATGTGCACTCAGTATCAAGGCCCCCAATTTAAGATGTGTAGCATCAACTGCTCAGTTAATTCAAACAGTTGCATCAGTTATCAGCTTAGCCAACATCAGAGCAACATATTATAGATGTCTCACATTTAGGCACTGAAAGTCTCCTACACCTTTTAAAGTTCAGCTTAGGAAGACTGTTTTAACAATGTGCTGTTGTGTTCCTTCCAAATTACTCTCTGTTCAATAAACTCCCAAAGAAAGGAGCAGTAAAAAACCATATTTTAGAAAAAACTCAAGCCCTTCAAAATAATTACATGAAAAAATGCAAATATTGAAATGTACCTGTGCTTACATGCTGCTTCTTAATTAGAATCTCATATCATACATGGAGAAATTTTTGTAGCTTGGCATGTCACACTTAAAATGGGCATAAGAAGGACTGAGTGCTGTACAAGAATGACAGGGCTGTCACACAAAGCTATCTACATCACTTGGTGGCCAAGCCCATTCAGAAATACTGCAGTACCTTTGAATACAATTTAAATATGTTAATTTCATGTATTACATTAGTACAATATGTAGATAGCATGAAACTGTGTCAGGGGAGGTTCAGGCTGGATATCAGGAAAAGGTTCTTTACCCAGGGAGTGGGTTGTCAGGTGCTGACAGGTTCCCCAGGGAAGTGGTCACAGCACCAAGCCTGACAGAGTTCCAAGAGGGTTTGGGCAACATTCTGAGGCACATGGTGTGACTCTTGGGGTGTCCTGTGTGGAGCCGGGCATTGGACTTGATGATCTTTGTGGGTCCCTTCCAACTCAAGGGATTCTAGGATTCTATATGTATGTTAGATGTATTTCATACAGCCACAATGATTTATATAATAACAACGGACTCAGATCCTTCTCCAGAAAAAAAGGAAAGGTTTCACAGTGGAAAACTGGCTCTTAAAAATGCAAGGTTGGGACCATGGTGACAAGCAGCTTAACTGAAAAATCTGCTGTTGTGGCTTGTCTGCAGTGCTTCCTCTATATAGATCAATAAGGGAAGTAGGTGAGACTACGGAAGCTGTTTCAAAATACGTAGTACTCAAAGTGTTGAGACTGAAATAATGTCACAAGAGAGACTTACAGTTGCTCATTTTAAAGGGGACGTTGAAAAACTGAAAAGTGTGGAAAAGCTCTAGTAGAGTTATCTGAAGGCTGGAATATATACTGTCCAACTAGAAATATTAAAACAACAATCTGATTACCTTACAACACAGAATAATGAGAAGAGTTTTGTTTCCAGAATGTGAGAACATGAAATACATGTAAAATACTGGATATTTCAAAAAAAAATTTAAAGGCTAATTAATTGATTCAGTGACAGTCAGTGTCTGGAAGGAAGTAAGGCAGATGGTCACTTGAGAAAATAGAAGAAAAGCAAAGTGATTAAGCCATTGAGAAAAATATTAATGTCTTGACAGATCTGCTGTCTTTTGAGGTATTTAATCTAATCTCAAAGCTTTTTTGGAAGATACTATCTTTAAATACAAAAGACTTCCTGAAATGTGCTTTTCTGTTAACAAATGCAAAACTCATATACGTAGCCCACAACCTGCATGCAGCCAGCATCACTTTCCAGTAAACTGAGGTTCCAGAAGCTATAAAAGAGAAGTGCAGGGTATATTCCACTACTTCCACTTGCTTACTGTCAATAAGATTGAAGCCCTTAAATCACTTGTCATGGCAAATTTCATAGCCATGGATTACGTTCCTACCATTCCTATAAAATACCAAGGAGAGAATAAATACTCCAGACCAGAAGTCTGACAGCAGTCAGCTAGGCAAGTCAGACTTGAGGAGGAAGGAAGCTTGAGCTTTCCTGAGGGACAAGTTAACTAAATTTTGGGGTATAAAAAAGGGGGGGCTTTTTCAATTTTGAATTCATATCCATGGACTCTCTTGGGACGATTTAAGTGACTAAGTTAAATCCTATTCATTGTGTGCCCAGATAGAGAAAATAAAAGCAACATCATGTTTCTTCATTCATCCATATTAAGAATTCTCTAGGGCAAGGATTAGATCCTGGATCCAACACATTGAGTGTGTGTGCAGAAGAGTGAGACCCTCGTAAGACGCATAATTTTCTAAAAACTATTTTTCCCTTCTCCAATACTTCTCCATATTTTCTTTAGTCCTACTGTCCCTAGAATAATGAAGCATTTTCAATGAAATCTTGAGTCTATTTCTTGGGATTTGTTTCTGATTTTTTTGGGGAGGTTGTTGGGGTTTTTTTTTAACTTGCTGTATGCCAGCTTGTAGTCAGTATTATGTCTACATTCTCTCCTTCTCCTTTTCCATTATAGTCTACTATTTTTACTATGAACCTCTAATCAAATAAATCCTGGTTGAGAATATCTAGATTATTTAAGAGAGAGTATTGGTTAAAAGCTTCCATTTATCATTCATATTTTATGTTTAAATAGTTCCTCCCAATCCTGTTTCACTATTTCTTGCCTGGGAAACTTGGCTTTTTAGAGCAACAGGTGCATTTTTCATTGATTGTGATGAGTACCCAATGACACAAAATAAAATACCCTTGTGCTATAGTCATTTCCATGAAAAAAGCTAAGTTAAGGGAACACTACTACAAAGTGATGATGAATTATATGCTGCAAGATGTTTACTTAAATACTGACGGACACCAAGGATATTTCTACTTACGGCAGCACTGCACTTTGAATTTACCCCATCTGAATTCTCTCAGATGATTTCTTTCCTTACATTTCACAGTTAGAAATTTGTAGTTTTCCCCTTACCCATTCAGGAGGCCAAAGGTAGGGAGCACTGTGGTCCCTTCCTATTTTCTGCTTAAGCCTTTATCTGTAAGCAGGCCAGGTTTCATTATTCTGAGGTATTTATGAGTCTAAAAGAGGTGGGAGAGACAGAGGCCCATTGTCTGGCTGGTCAGCCCAGAAACACCCTTGCACCCTTGAAACACCCTGAAGACATGAATCAGCAAGTCCACATATACAGCAAAAAGATGCCATAAAAACCCTTTCTTGGAATGCCCATTGTCTTCCTGAAGAAAACTATTTAGACTTGTTTCTGTCTGTAAATCTTAAATAACTGGCAGGGATTGTCACAAATGTGGTGTGGCTGGCTCATGGTGCTTTGTCTTTGTTCTATTTCAGCCAACTATAGTCAACCTGAGATAGCAGAACTACACTCTGGGGAGCTAAAGCCCAACGGATACTTGAATCTTTCCTGTTCTTCCAGTGGAGGTTATCCAGAGCCCAAGGAGATGACTTGGCTGATTTCACATGAGAACACAACACACAGCACTACGGCTCACATGGATGTCTCACAGGATGCTGAGACAAAGCTGTACAACGTTACCAGCAAGCTGAATATCCCAGTTCCTACAAAGAGCCGCACTAATATCAGCTGCTTGCTTCACCTTAGCAAGCAGCTGGGAAGCCTTGTCTCAGTCCCACTAGGCATAGGTGAGTTTCCATTCTCCCATTCCCATTTCTGCATGGGTAGGAGCAGGGTGTACTGTAGCACAGCTGATCACAGACAGCAGCATTGTCAAGGCAGGGAAAAAACTCTAAGTAGTAGTTGAAGTTGGTTATGAGGGTTGTATGTTCTCCATCCTGTTCACCACTGAACTGCCTCTCTTTTCCACATGGGGAATCTCAGTACAGCAAGGAGAAGGCATGGAGAAGGAATTGCTACACAATCCAGAACACAGCCCTATTGATCCCCTCCCCAGAAGATGCTGTGGTAGCAGCAAAGCAACCTAGGAGTCTGGATCAGGCAGCAATCAGTCTGGAGGAGACAGCTGTTGGGAGAGGTTGTCACTTCACAGAATCAGAGAACTCTTGAGGTTGGAAGAGGCATGTGGAGATGATCTAGTTCAATCACTCTGCTCAAAGTAGGGTCAATAGGTAGCACAGTTGAATTTTAAACACCTCCCAGGATAAAGACTCCACAACCTCTCTCAGCAAACTGTTCCAGAGTTTGACTACCCTGATAGTAAAAAAGGGATCTTTTGCTGGTTTAAAGTGCTTGAGCAGCTATGCCTAATCATTCCTTAGAAAGAGGCAGAAGGCTAAACAGAAGAGTCCCTTGGACCATATTTAGTTCACAAACTGCCAAATAGACTGTGCTGAGTTTAAGTGTAAAGACCATGAAACTTGGACTAGTATTAGAAGCATTCCTGGTGGTTTTCATAACATTTGGCAGAATGAAGTGCACATTCCAAAATGACGATTTGGGGATTTTTCTTCTCTGAGATTGTGTCTTTTTTCAGACACCTCTTGCAAAAAGAAGCTGGGGACCTGAGTTCCATTATGAGTTTACTGCCAGATTATCTCAGAGTTCCACATGGCTGATCATTCCTTTAAACTAAAGCAGTATTTTATTTATCTTCTGGACCAGGAAAACTACTTTTGACATGTTTTTGTTTGTGAGCTACGGCACAAGAACATCAAAATGAAGACTATTCCCACTTTGGTCATAAGTTCATGTGTCTTGCACATGTCTCTTTTAGACAATGCTGAAGATGGAGAGCTGTGCTTCAATTAACAGGAACAGGGAGCCAAGAGGGAATGGTAGCATTGCAGGAAAGCCTACCAGGGTAGTATAAACATGCACCTTACTACTGCCGATGTAGAAGAAATTTGCCACTTGTTCTGAAAAAGTTCCACAGTGCAGTTTCCTTAATACAAATTTAGCTAAAGGGTTATCAATACCAGCTATGGCAAACTGCATCTAATGTCTTTGCATTCTAGGACTTTTAAAAACTATTAAAATACAATCCAGAAATCTTCTAATATTTGTTCAGCTCTGCACGTTGCTCATGAGTGTTGAAATGGCTGTATCAGCCATAATGCTGTATCCTCCTCTTCCCTCTTCAATTCTCTCCTCCCTGGCTTTCTGAAAATAGATACCTGACAAGAAGTGATGGTGGGTAAGAAAACAGAAACTCCACATAAACATAAGCTTTATTTGGCCATAACTGAAGCTGTATCAGCTGCTAATCTTGCCAAACAAAACCTCAAAAACACAAAAACCAGAAATAGAGGGAAAGTCCTTTGAATTCCCTGCTACTTTCACATCCTTACAGCATTTCATTAGGCTTTGACCATCATTTCCAACAGATACCAAGTAGTAACGTTCCAGGTTCTACAAACTTGCACAGTACCACAGAGCAGCATTAGCACAGTAGCTGCCTTGTAGGCTGTTTGACGAATTAAATTGCTGATCCTTCACACGTTACCCAAACCTCAGAAAGAGTGCTTGGTTTTACTGCTGTTGAAATGACCATTAAGACTAGGTCGTTTCACTAGTTATTGGAAATGGAAATAAAACAATGTGGATAGTGATTTACTGACACTATTAAAGCACTGTAAAAGCAAAGAATGCTGAGGGCCTCAACCTAAACTTCTAATTCGCGTAACTTTTGGATAAAGTGTTTAAAGTAATTGTCACCAAATTAAATCTTTGCTGTGTGTATCTTCTCTGTTTTCTTATTCAGAGATACATGAGAAAGAAATGGAGCAAGCAAAGATAAATTTCTTTGGCCCACTTATAGCTGTGGTTGTACTGATCACTTCTGCACTTCTTCTGGGTTTTGTGATATTAAAGAAGAACAGACGTATCTTGTCTACCAACCAGAGTAAGTCACTACTTGTCCTTCAGCTCTACCATCCCTCAACTCACAGGCTTTACCCTTTGTAATCATCTCTTTACCTACTTTCCAGCTGCTGATAGAATGTTAGGTTTCATGTTGGACTTACGCTAAACTTCCTAGGACAATTTAGTTCCTGTAACAACTTAGTCCATCCTGCAGCAAGTCAAAGCATCTTTCTCCTTTCTCGTCCTGGAATCCACTTCTCCCTCTTTTTTGTGCTCTGCAAGACTGCCATGGCACCAGCTTACCATCTTTTCCTGTAGTTTCATCCTTCTTTCTGTCTGGGTTTGGGGTAGATTTGGCTCCTAAAATCATTGAACTATATAAATCCTTCTTGCCCTTCACTACTTATACGAAAGGTGGAGCAGCAAGATGAACTTTCATGAAGTGCGTGGAAGGATCTCTGTCGTCACAGAATTGAACAGTCAAGGCATTTCTCCACCACAAGCTGCCCACACACTGGGCTGAAAGAATCATTTTGTACGGGGAACAGATTTTGAGCCTGGCATTTCATTTCTCTATTTTATTCCAAGACTAGTTCTCAGCAGTCCAGGGTTTATTCAGCACAGAATCATGCTGACATCAGAATCTATTTTTCCTTGTAGTAAGAGGAAAATGCATTTCTCAGTCAGTCCTGTTTTCCTATACAGCCCAGGGTCCTGAGCCCCACCTTGTTTTTTTTTCAAATTCTAAGATAACTGGACATTTACTAGCAACTCTTTTTCAGCTCCTATTTATCAAATTTCTGTAAATCACACATTCATCTGTTTTAGGTGTCAGTCTAGCAGTCTAGAAGTTATCCAGCTTGAAACTGAGGCCATCAGCCAGAGTGCCGACTAGGAACCACCTCTGCACACAGCAAGGCATGAGGTCCTATGTTTTTAGAGGTTCTGCCAGAACAAGAATCCTCTCCAGATGCCCTACAGAACAACATGAAACCCTTTTGTGTGATGCTTGAAACCTACTGCCCAGTGTTCTCTGCTTTCATTTTTGGTCCAGAATGGGGGTAAACATGATGCTCTGCCTGTCTGCATGACTACCTTTTTGTTGTATCGTTTATTATGCACTGTGACAATGTAAAATCCTGAGAGTCAGTGGAGAAAGCAGAGCTGCATGGGTTACAGAAAGTCTCAGAAACAGAAAGAGTTAAGCCACAATCTGTGAATCAAACACAACCAGAGGTAGGCTATTACCTACCTATTCAATTCCATAGAATAATAGAATTGTAGAACCATGGAATCAGAGAATGACTTGGATTGGTAGGGACCTTAAAGGTCATCGAGTTTCACACTTCCTGCCTAACCATGAGCCATAAATGCTTTTGGCAGAGCCACTGTGGCTTTGTACCAGTAACTTTCTTGTAAAGCTTCACATCAGAAAGAGGAACTTTGGGGCACTTCCCCACCTTCTGAGAAAAGTTGTGCAATTCCTATCAGGCATTTGAAACTAGAAATAATCTAAAGGAAATACTTGCTTTAAACATAATATGTGATTATCTTAATTTTTTAAAATATCATCCAAGCTTAATATGCTTAGAAAGTTAGTACCTCCACACTTTGTTCCTCTGTATTCTGACTGAGAGCTGTAATAGCTGTGCAGGTGAACGCAGGGATAGAAAATTACAGTGTGAGGTATCATTCATATGTGTGTATATATAACCATACAAAATTAGACCCAGCAGATAATGAAAAAATATTACATAAGTCATGTTCCTTTTTGGTTGACTATGTTCTCCCTTTCTTAATTTTACTTCAAACCTTGATGATGGAGCAATTCATACACTGTGGTATGTTCAGCCATAGGAATTAGTTTTGTCTTTCAGAAAAGATCCTTTGTTTCACTCAAAATGTGTCAGTTCTCCAATCTTGAATGATCTCTGCACTTTATATTCTTCAACAGCACTGACATCCTTCAGGAGGAAGAATGCAGCAGAACTGAGACAAAATTCTTCTGAGGTCTTGATTCTGTTTGTAGATCTGACACTTTCAGGGACATTATCATCATATTCTCAAGAAAAATTTCAGCTCAGAGTTGCAGTCTGGGGACATAAATTCTCTCCAGTTTCTTCTGGGTACAAATATTCTTTTCTGTTAAATGATGATGTGAGTTGCTAGATTCCACCTCAATTTTTACTCCATTTACCAGTGTGTGAGAGAAATGCATGTCCTTTTGAGTTAGCTAAACTATTTGGGAGTCAGTTTATTAAGCTAGTACACTAACATTCCAAATAATTTCATTCGGATTAGTATCATTCAAATGTTATTAGAAGTTAAAGGTTTTAATTTTTTGTAAAAGTTTATACTTGCTAGCGAACTTATTTAATGATGGATTAAAACATATGTCTTTTTCTGTGTTGCTGTTTTTATTCTCCTTCCATTAAAGCATCATGTTGGGGAATACCAACATTTGGTGTTCTCAGGGAGGAAAAATTTCCAGAATTACTTCTTGAAAGCAAATGAATAAAAAAGGTATTGCTGCAATGACTGAGAAGGGCACAACTGGAGGTTTCATATGTTCATTTGTACATATAGACATATGATATGTACACCAGCAGCTGTAACCAGTGGAAAAGGCAACATGGTGGATTAGGTTTATCCTTTGACAACTCCCTTCCATCCTTATTTTTTTACTAATTGGTGAAGTTGTTTGTTTTCTCCCTTGCCATCCCTCTACTTTAGGCTGCAAACCTCCTTCTATTAACTGCTCAATTTCTCTACCTCCCCTATTCTTTCCCTTAAATCAAGTCTAATTCCTTCCTGCAGGTAAAGATTTAAGGGGAGAAAAGTAGATGGGCTTCAGGGAAAATCTTAATTTGTCTCTCTATGTTGAAACACATTAATCCTCTGCACTAGCAGGTGTAATGAGCACCGTAGCAAGGCACAGGAAAAGCATGGGTGATGTGCTGGCATTTTTGTCCTCCATGCAAATGCATTCAGATTTCCAGGCTATGTCCTCACACACTTCATTTCTTTCTTTGGCAGCTTTCAGTCAGTTGGTGACTCCATCAATGATAAAGTGTACACCCACTATGTGCTACAGCATGTAACAGGTTCTCTCAAAAACACCATTCCTTTATTTTTAGGCGTAAGATTATGAATTTCAGCAAATGCTAACCAAGAAATGGCAAAAGTGTGTTAAAGTGGTATCCAATGCCACTAGCAGAAAATTCTGTTCTCAGAGTTGTGATGGATTCCTCACTGATTAACCAGCACTGAATCACCAAATAGTTGAGATTGGAATGGATCTAGGGAGATTATCCAGCTCAACCTTCCTGCTTGAGCAGGGTCACCTGGAGCAAGTTGCCCAGGTCCATGTCCAGACAGCTTGTGAATATGTCCAAGGAAGGAAACTCCACGGCATATCTGGGTAACCAGGTGCAGGGCTCAGTCACCCTTTACAGTAAAAAGGATTTCCTTGTGTTCTGAGAGAACCTCCTGGGTTTCAGTTTGTGCCTATTGCCTTTGGGCCTGTCACGGGGCACCACTGAAAAGAGCCTGCCTCAGTCTCTTTTGCACCCTCCCTTTAGGCATTTATACACACTCATGAGATCTCTCTGAGGCTTCTCTTCTCCAGGCTGAGCAGGCCCAGTGTACTCAGCCTGTGCTCAGATGAGAGATGCTCCAGTCCCTTAATCATCTTTGTAGCTCTTCACTGGACTCTCCAGTATGTCCACATCTCTCACATACTGGGAAGCGCAGAACTGGACACGGGCCTCCAGGTGGTGCCTCACCAGTGCTGATCAGAGGGGCAGGACCACGTGCCTCAGCCTGCTGGCAACGCTTTCCCCGATGCAGCCCAGATACTGTTGGCCGCCTTTGCCACGAGGGCGCACTGCTGCCTCATCTTCAGCTTGTCCACTAGGCCATCCCTGTCCTTGTCCGCACAGCTGCTTTCCAGATGGATTGCCTCAACATGTACCTGTGCATGGGGCTATTCCTCCCACGGTGCAGGACTTTAGATTTCCTTAGATTATTTTCTTGAGGTTCCTCCTGCTCATTTATTCAGCCTCTTGAGACCCCTCTGGATGGCCATGCAATTGTCTGGGGCCCACTCCTCCAAATTTTTTATCACCTTTAAACTGCTGAGTGTACACTTGCTCTCAGCATACAGGTCATCAGTGAGGAGGAAAGTCAGTTAGTTTTACTGAAAATTCCTTAATGTCAGCCAGTGCTACTGCAATAAAGAATATTTCCCTATGGTTAACGAGTGATGGAACAGTGGAGTATTGTATTTCCAGAATATTCTACAGTTGCTTCTGAGGGGATTGTTATTAACAAAGCACCCCATGGCAAATATCCTTAGGGGACTTCTTCCTCTTTCAGGTGAATTATTTGCTACTGGAGGCTACATTCAACCACAGAAATATGGTAATTCTATTAAAGAAATCCATCTATGTTTTGGTTTCAAATCCTCTTTCTTCTTCCTTTCCAAATTCAGAAGATAAAAAGCAAAATTAAATAAATATATATATATATTAAATACTTCTCCACACTGGAATGCCAGGCTGTCATAATTCATAACTGATCTCTCCCTGGTTTTCNATCCTCTTTCTTCTTCCTTTCCAAATTCAGAAGATAAAAAGCAAAATTAAATAAATATATATATATATATTAAATACTTCTCCACACTGGAATGCCAGGCTGTCATAATTCATAACTGATCTCTCCCTGGTTTTCCATCTTCTGCACTAGGAGGTCCATAATGCTGGGACAGGGAAGGATTTGAGCAAGACACGTTTTCTGATTTCAGGATGGACTGCCAGAAGGTTTTCAGGAGAAAAACTACAATTAGACAAGAAAGCTGGTGAAAGTTGAGAAAGATGGGGAAATGGATGAGGGCTGAGAAAGTGTAAGGAGATAAGTGATACACCAGGTTGGCTTCCAACAGGAAGCGCACATACATCAAGTGCAGAGCTGCTTCACAGACTTCAGGAAAGCTGGGGAAAGCTTGCCACTAGCAAGGAGAGATTCTGCACAGACGTCCAGAAATCCAGAATATTCTTACAGACATTGACTTGTCATACCTCCTCACATACTTGTGAAATTTATGGCAGATATGCAAGATCAAATTTTCCTGCACTTAGTGTGTTCTTGATACTGAGACCTACATAACTTTTGTCCATCGCTTTTGTTAATCTCTTTAAACAAAAAAACCTCGTGAAAATCATAAAAATTATGGCCAGCCACCCATTTCTCATGAGCAATGCTTGTTATTTCAGAAGGACATACACTGATGAAAAAATGGAAAGAGGAGTTGAGAATAGCTCAGATTGCAGTTCCATACCTACATGCTCAGCTGGTGCACCGTGTATAATGCCCGCCCTCTTCTGAAACATGCTTTTCATTTAATTGTACAGGTGTGAAAATGGGACTGTGGCACAAAAGCAAAGGAGAGATCTTACCTTGCACTGTTAAATGCTCTACTGTACCCGGAAACATAAGTCATATTTTTTAAAAAGTTAAAATATTAGAATTGGAAAAGAAGTGGGAAAAGGTGATTAAGTCTCTAGAAAGCATGTTTACAATTTGGAGTTTATGGAGTTCAACCTATGCAGGTGATGAAGAAAATGGAGAAAGGACTTGATGAATCTGTCCAGTATTCCAACACTTGAAATGAATGATTAAATAAGGAAGGTGTGAGAGATCCTTCCTACTAAGTGACTCATACTGGGGAGCCCAGAACTGGACACAGTACTTCATTTCTTTCTTTGGCATCTTTCAGTCAGTTAGTGACCCCATCAACGTGACAAGCAAATGAAAGAGTGTACACCCACTATGTGCCACAGCATGGCCTCACCAGTGCTGAGCAGGGGGAAGAACATCCCTCCTAATCCAGTCCAGGATACCATTAGCTTTCTTTGTCACTTACGTTCAGCTTGGTGTCCACCAGGACCACCAGGTCTATTTCTGCAAAGCTGCTTTTCAGCTTGTCATCTCCCAGCATGTGCTGCTGCATGGAAAGGAGACAAAGAAGTTGAGCTGAAAGAGTCAGAATAATCAGGTTTCTTGAACATATATGAAAGATCCAGCATATAATACGTTTGTACTGTGGAATAGAAAGGGACTTATTTAACAAAATAGGAGGTGGAAAACAAATTATGACACCTAGCAAGAGATTCTGTGTGGAAAGAAAAACCAAGACAAAGGCAAGACAAAGACAAGGCAAGGCAAAGGCAAGGCAAAGGCAAGGCAAGGCAAGGCAAGGCAAG
>WEIT01041378.1:0-20022 GCA_013389985.1 Dryoscopus gambensis | reverse complement strand
CAAACTAAGAAGGAAATCTGCAAAAATTTAAAATAAGAGATTACATAGAAATTAAGAAGAAAGAAAGAAGAGAGACATTTTAAAAACTTAGTACCTACCTCAATTTTTCTATTCTCCTTAGAAGGTCTTGCATTACATAGCTCCACTCTGACTTCCTTCAACATATCATGCTTCCCAAATATTCAAAGTGGACCATGGAGAAAACACTAAAGATGCAGTCACTTCTCAATCTTATCAGTGGTATCACTAGTCTAATTTCTCCTTAATTTTGGTCTGATGAAAAACTTCATGCTCCACCATTACAGTTCTTCAAAAAGGTGGAAGTAAAAATATGTAACATCAAAGTGGCAGTCAGGAATGGTCTATCATATCGGAAAAGACAATACTTTAAGAATATATTAATTAGTCCAGGGGAAAAAGTATTTTCATTACAAGCTTTCAAGGAAAAGGAAAACAAATAAACATGAAAAAAATATTATAGAAGAAAGTCTTTGTATTTGTGGATTAACTGGCAGATAGAAAAAACATAGCGTGTATATATATATATTTGCATCTTTTAAATAAAGCACCAGAAATTTTCTTAATTTTATTATGTGTTAGCACTTTTCAGTTAGTTTTATTGTTTCTTGTTGCCTGGTGAATTAATAGTCTCTGTCAAGATTGTCAGGGAGAATTGTGAGATACGCTCAGAAGACTCCTAAGAGGAATAATTCATAACTCAATTAAACCAATGGAGCTCATGACATATGTCTTTGAATATTTCTCTGTTCAGGGATGAAGATGATCTTTCATGTTGCCAAAACCTTGTAATCAAGTTATTTGTGTTAACTTCTGTAACAAAGAACAGTAGGGAATTATTAAAGATATAATACATATGTTTTAAATAGGCATATTTTAATTTTTCCTTATCTACTACCTAATTGTATTTTTTTTCTCATTAAATGAATAATAACAAATATCGAGACCTTTATACAGTTACACATCAAAAGTCAAACATTTTCATAACATTTAATTTTGGAACCAGTTTTTATGGTTAAATAAATCCATTTATATAGAAAATATGAAACATAAAAAAAAAAATCTAAAAAAAGGAAATAAGATTGTGACAGACTCAAAACTCATGTAATTTACACAGGTTTCACTAAATCATTAAAATAGTCTTAAAGACCAGCAAGGATTCTCTCACATAAAAACACATTTAGAAGTTATAATTTCGGGATCAGTAGTAATGCAAAATCTGTTAAAAGTTTTCAGTTTAAAATCTTAATCTTAAATCTATACTTGGATACTTCTTTCCCTGAGTCAGTCCTTAAAATCCAAGTTTATATAAAAGCGTATGAAAATGAGTGCAAAAATGCTAGAAAACAATCTGATAGCCTGGGGGGGAAAAAAGTATTTTGTATTTTCTTACATGCATAGCAGTTAATATGAAAAAAAAACAAAACAAAACAAAACAACAACCATCCTTGTGGCTTTAGTATTACAAGCTCTGCATTCACCCTGCAAAGCTGCTGCTTTTTTACGAGAAAGAAACAATTTTTTATATGCATTTGGGTGTACTGGTAACTTGGGGAAACCTGCTGAAAGAAATCCAAATTTTTTTTCAGAAAATTTTCTCCCTTTACATTTGAGCGTTCCTTAAATTTAACTTTTGCTTTCATTTACTCTTCTCTACCCATGTACTATTTCAGGTAACCACTGGAAATCTTAGGCGAGGGATTTGTTTGATATAAAGGAAATCTAAAGGAAAGTTCAAAGACTTGGATGAGATGCAGGTTTGGGCTCCACAGGTGGAGACAAATCTGGCACAGAAATACCACGAGCGCTCTTGGAAAGAAAAAGGCTGAACTTTTGCTGGGCATTTTTATTTAGTCCTACAGCCTCGTGGAGACAGGCACACTTTCAGACTGATGTTTTCACTGATGCAGTGGTTATTCTTTCCCAGTTTACACATAAGCAGTGTGCCATAACAGTGCTGATTCTGGCCTGGTCTGGCTTAAGCTTTGAGAAGACTCAAAAAAGCAGTCAATGAGTAGTTTCAGTCTCTAGGATATTGCACAGTTGCAGACTGTCCTGTCTTCTGGCCCTTAACAAAGGGCCTTCCCCACACCTCTGGCACAATACATAAGCACAACTTTGATTGGCATGCTCCTGCTGCAGATCGCTCAACCTTTACATGGGTGAAATGAATTTCATCCTTTCCATGTGTGGGTAATTCATTCAATTACTGGACTGCTTTCTATAACCCAGAAATCTGGGGTTTCCCCTGCTCCTTCAGATATTTTCTTCCACTTGTACATCCCCCATCCCAATAGTTGTCTGTGTCTGGATGAGACGGAATTCCTTTCATGAGGCTGGCACGAATAGTCGACAGCCTCTAAAGATCTGTCACCTCTGATATAAATCTCTGAAGTACCTTCCATTTATCTTAGTGTAAACTGAACTACAGTAGCTGAGGTTTTTTCCCACTGTGTTTTCAGTGATCCCCTGACCATTTCAGATCATTTGGAACCCAGAAGTCTAACAGTGATGTTGAATTGTACAAGGATTTGACTTGGTTTTGTGCTTTAGTTCTAATAGTTAAAATGTAGGCAATAAATTCACACAATAGAATACAAAATGACTACTTATTTTTTAGGAAGGAATTTGCTCCCTATTGTACATGCCTTTTACAACATTTATGCAATTTGCTAGATTGGTTGGTAAGCATTTCAAGGCGGCTACTTTACATGGAAGCACAATTCAAAACAATATGCTGGTCTTGGACTTCACTTCTGTTGTAATTTACTACAGTTTAAACATAGAAATGGACAAAATTAATGCAATAAATGTTCATGTACTTAAGATAAACGCATAAGGAATAGAAGAACTGTAATTGCCTAAAGAACAGAAGTTGTTTTCATATCCAAATTATTTCCAGTCACATTATAATATCCATTAATTTAATGACTCTTTGTGGATGTCTAACAAAAAGTTGTCCAGTCTACCCTACAGCCCAGCATAAGCTAAAATTTTAACCTCCCCAGGCATCAGCAGATTTCAACATCAACAAATATCAGAGGCCTAGTATTCAGTCCTAAAAAAATATCTTGGTTTATTTGTTTTGGCTACAGCTCCTTTCCAGCTTTTTTTCATGCCCTCCACTGTATAAATACAAAATAAAAAAAAGCTTGTTCAAAGGTCTATGGGCTTGTCCATGTCACTCTTGGTTAGAGACTGCTATCATAAATCCCTCAGGTATCTTTGTTTTCAGGAATGAATAGTAGACCTCTGTCCCTCTTTCCTCAGGTGAAGACTAATTCCTCATGCAAAAATAACTATAAACTTGATAGTCCTTATTGTCTGCACCCAAACCTTTTACAGTTTTACTAAGTGCTTGTGAGAGAAGGGGGGGGGAAGCAAAAGAGGAAAAAACCCAAAAATGCATACTGTAATCAATATATTGGTAGAAAATATACATAGGAGTATGATCCCTGTTTCAGTTTATTTTCTTTCCCCACTTACTTCTAATAATGGGGTTTTTTTGACTCAACAGTATGAGATTTTCCTATAAAATTAGTGTGGCCCTATGTCTTACTGGACAAGATCACCTTATTTTTATGTAACTTGGGATTTGGTTTTTTGTTATATGCATCATGTGATGTCCACTTTTATTGAATTTCATTGCCATTTTATATTTCCATTGTCACTCAGACTCAAAGAAGTTCTGCTGTTTTCTACAAGAAACCTTCACCTCTACTGCCAAAAAACCTGTGCTGTAGAAGAAAATTTGCCAAGTCCACATGTGAACTTTACTTCTTACGCTTTGGCTGCTCAGTTTTGTTGTATGATTCTGTGACCAATTTCACTGAAACTCTTTAAGAAGTTCAACTTAACAAAATCACTTGATCTTTCACTTCCGCAAAACTCTGTAAGTTTTTGTGAATCTTTAAAAAAAGAAGTTGGTTTTCCGTGAGCAAACCACATTTAACTGAGTCATTAACCATAATTTAACTAATTTGCCAAGTACAAACGTTGCCCGTGCCTTCCCTGAGTCTTTTCTTAAACCGGTGACATCACATTTGCTACTCTCCACTTGCATTTAGGAACTTTTAAGAAAGCAATGACACACAGCTGCTGTGACTCACTTTGGAAGCCTTGAATAAATACCATTCGATTCTGATTTGTGCTAGTGTTCATTCTGTTTGAACTACAGTCTCTTCCATAACTTCTGTTTCAGTCAGTTCCCTTGAGAAGGTGCCCACCAGGAAAAATTCAACCATGAGAATCTTCTCTGTTTCTTTGTGAATACTAATGCAATGGGTTCATTTTTCATCTGTGTTTTATCGTCTCTGAATGTTTTGGATTTTTTTACAGCTTAATCATCAGTAAGTCTAACAGACTACTGGTAGGCTTCCTGCTACTGACTTGTTTAACAAATATTTATTAACAGCTTTTTTTTTTTTTCATCAGTTAGCTCTTTCTCCAACTCTTTTTGACCTCCTTTAATGCATTGTTTTTACACTTAATCTCTCAGTGTTTCTTGGAGTCTTATTTCATGTTTCATTTTTATTTGGACTTAAGCTCAGCTTTCTGAAGGAATAGTTCTTGTGTGCAATAACATCCCTTTTCCTTCTATTTCCTCTCTCCTCTGAAAATGCTCTGTACTGGCAGTGTTATTTGCCCTGTATTTCAAAAATGGCATTCTACAGCAGCCTCCACGCCATAAAGAGTTGAATTTTCTCATTTTCTTCTTAACAGGCTCTCTTACTGTTATATAAGTAATCTCCATTGTAGCCTAGCAAATATCCAGGCAGTATCAGCATCTGTTAAGATTCAGTTATTATTATTAGGAAGGTTCTTTGGAAATTCCTCTGCCCGAATTAAGGTGCAAAAGAGACCATATGCCGGTGACAATAATATGGGTTTTATTTGATGGTAGATGTGAGAGAGAGCAAACAAGCAAGAAGTCAAAAAAGTGTGGGGGAGACAGAAAGAGAGTGACAGGAACAAAATAAGGAAAATATCACCATTCATGGATCCCAACAATGTTCCATTGATCCTCTCCAGCTGGTCTTCCCAGTGGTGAAGGTCCCCAAGAAAGCACAGAATCTGATGGGTATATATGCTCAGGCTGGGCAGGCCTGTCCGGGCACGTCCCCCTGGAGGGGGGGCAGTCTCTTACAGCAGACTCTGGGTCTGTTGCATCACCTGCAGTCCTGTGGGGCAAAGCCTCTCACGTGGATGTGCCCTGTGGGGTTGGGGGTTCCACAGCTGGGCCAGTTTGTGTAATCAGAGGATGGGTGTTTATTGCTTCTCACCTCTGCCCCCAAAACTCCCTCCTCGGTTGGGAGGAGTCTGTGTAAACCTGGCTTCTCTGAGCTGTGCTCTCCCCCCTACCCAACCCCGAACTCAGCTGGGATGGCAGCTGGAGGCTTTGGCCTGTTGTGGATGTATACCTTTCCCTCAGCCTGAGGTGACTGAACCTCCTTTAATCTAATCAGCAGTTTGACTTACAGTCCAAAGTTCTTCAAGGAGGTTTCTGTGGCTGTGGCTTCTTTAAGACTTAATATCAATGTTTGAGACATAAACTATTTTCAGTCTCTGACAGCATCCTGGGTGTAAAATCAGTAATACAGGTCAAGTACTACTTTTTTTCTATTTAGACACTGTAATTTCATTATGTACAATGTTTGATACTTGTTTAGATATGTAGTTAATTAGTGTGATTTGATTTTAAGAACTCTTGACATCTAATAGATACTCTTCCGTCACCGCTATGGCCAAATCTGTCATCCTGATGTTCCAGGATGACACTGACTGACAGTATTCCACCAAGTTTCCAATATGCCTGCTATATCAATTTCTGCATTTAGGAGCAAACATCCAAAGTTTCCTTACCTAATTATTTAAAAATCTAGCATTCATGAAGAAGCATGCATAATATAGGGTTGGTTCTTCTTTTGCAAACTGTATCAACAGAACTGCCTTTTTACCTATTTAATTATTTTCATTCCCTGACATGGATGTCTTTTAAGCATATCAAATTTCCACGTCTTCATCAATAATAAAAGGACCATCCTAAGGCATTTATCTCTACTTGCTGTTCCCCAATCTTCATGTAAAATATATGGAAGATAGGAAGAGAGTCTTTGTAAAACTTTCTCATGTATGCAAATGAACCAAAATAGAAAAGATCACAGAAAGTCTTCAGTGTTTAAGAAAATATAGAAATTCATAAACATCTCTGAAGTCTCTATTTTAGTTTTCAAGTATTTCCAAAATTATTAGAAATATTTGTGTGTGCATGTGTGTTTATCAGTAATTTGTTAGCTTTACAATCATTACTCTTTTAATAAAGCATCACACATAGATTATTTAGTAGCAGTAGACTAAAATAAGAAAATAAATTTTCCAGTATCTTTGTCTATCTCTTCAAAGAGGAGTGAAGGCCTTAAAGGTAAGTCTTACAAATACTAATATTTCTGCTTTCCTTTGTTCTACTTGTGAATACTGAAGCCAGTTTTACCGAAAATTTTATGAGGAATTTATTTCTATCGGTCTTTTCCAAAATAGAATAAAAATTGGAAATATTTTAATTGGAAAAGGGCCTACGTTACTTGAATAAATCAATAAAGGAAAATGTTATGAAACCTTTTTCAAAACCATATTAATTGTTTGGTCTTAAATGACAAGCAAGTGACTAGACTAATGACCTTGAACCACTGTTTTAATTTATAATACTATAGCAGTATAGGTCACACTGTAACACTACCAGTCATCTGTCTCTTATTTTCTAATTCACTTTTATAATAAAGCTAATATGTGACAACCCACAGATGCTAAAGCAATTTTAACAAATGTTCATGCATTTATAGTGGAAATTTCATATAGGCTGTCAAATTATATATTCAATAAGGTTGTTTTTTAATAAAATGTCTATATTAAATATGTATTAAAATTAATAAAGTTAAAAGATGATGTTCACTAAGAAATTAGGCTGATTTAAGTGTGTCTGACAAGGCTCTAGAAAAGGTATCAGCTACTCAGCACAGTATTACATACATATATTATAGCAAATATATATACATAGACGCTAAAATGCATTAAGAAAACAACCGCATTTACTGAGAGAAACAGTTAATATTTCACATAAGTTCATATCCTTCAACTAATAAGTTCATATCCTTCAACTTCCCTAAGAAGTGGAAACAAAACAATGTTAGCCTATGTTAAGCCCAGCTATGACACTGTTACATATCCTGCTATAACATCTGATTCTTTATATGTTGCTATTATCTCTGTAAAGGCAATTATTCTACAGTATAATAGACCAAAATGAACTTGTAAAATATTGTTGCAGGAGTTGTAAGTGGTACAACTGTCAGTACTGTGCTGCTAATTATGTCCAGATAAGTAATGATTATTTTACCTGAGCTACCTGGGTGTTTCTAGCATGCTAATGCATTAAGCTTTTAATTATGAAAATCAAGATATAAAATATTGCCATGTAGAATTAACCCACACTTAAAGTATACTCCAGAATTTCCTTGGCTTTTGAAACATGTTGTACAGTAGCAAAATGGTAGATTCCTCTTCTGTTGGGTCACTAATCACATTATTGCTTTAGGACATACCAAGAAAAGGGAGCTAATGCAAACTACTTGCAAGAGAATGACTTTGCTAATACACTAATATTGATTATATGCCTTTACACATAGGGCACTTATGTGTCATTCAATAAATGGTTTCTAATTTTTGAACACAGACACAAGTGTATAATTAATAGAATATTTTAATATTGTCTTGTCCACTCTGGTTTTGAAATGTTCACTAAATATTTTGTATTTGCTTGTAAAGAAAGATGGATTTTTAGATTTCAGGTTCTCTCCTGCATGTAGCTGAGAAGATCAATATAAGAGATGAATTTTCTTCCATTTTTTATACTGCTTGTAATTGTTTAGCCCCAGCCAACCAGGATCACAGAGGTTCTCTCCCTTCCTTCACATTGCGATGGTGGAGAAAATCACAAGAAAAAAAAATGAGAAAGCTTATGGGTTGAGATAAAGACAGTTTAATAAGTAAAGCAAAGTATAGCAAGGAATACATTCACCACTTACCATTGACCAGCAGGTGTTCAGCCATGTCCAGGAAAGCCTAGTTCCATCATGTAACTTGGGAAGACAAACACCATCACTCCAAATGTCCCCTGTGGTTTCCTTCTTCTTCCCTAGCTTTTTATTGTTGGGTACCAGCAAACTGCTTTATAATGTGTCTGAAATGTTACATATTTGAGTAATAGGTAAGTACATAATTTATTTTTAAGTATGTTATTATTATCATTAAATTAACTTTCTTTGTAAGTGGTTGGCATTTTGAAGTGAGAATATACTGCGTGTGTTTATGAAATATTATATGAATGGGCTATGGTTCATTATAATATCTGAAATTAATTTTATTGCCATTGCTGGCATAGGATTGAACTATGCAAATACATGGAGATATGGTTAGACATACTCACATGATTAGTTCCACTTTCCAATTTCTGTAGAATTTTGTCCATTAATTTCATAAATCAAAAGACTTGAAGAAACATATCTGTAGGTAAGCCTGACAGAAAATCTTGGGTCAAAAAATAAAGGCTATTAGTGTATTGCATAAAAGTGTTAGGCTTTATTTAGTCTAAAGAAGATAGGGCATAATTAATATTTATTGAAATTATTCTACAGGTAAAGAAATTTTCCATCCTTAATAGGCTCATGTAACACAAAATCTTGTTATGAACTTAAAAATAAAAAGGTTTCTCCCCAGCATCCTTGAACATGGCAAATATTACCTAGGGATTTAAATTCTCCTCCCTGCAGGCAGTTTGTCCAAGACCTTCTGTAATATTCTTTAGAGGATTATAAAAACTTGCCTAAACACAGCACACGGTGCTTGCCCAATCAAACGCTTGGATGAAAAACTTCATTCTGTTCTTAATGTGACTCTGTTAGAATATTAATGTGGTTTCACCTTTTGATTTGAATAAGCTAATCAGAGGAAGAGTTGTTATGCAGCTTTTCTTTGCCCAGCTCAGGCAAGTCTACATGATGTACAGTTTATTAAGGGGTTATTAGTTAATCTGCCTCTGGTGTTTATGAAAAGCCTTCCACCATCTCACACTGTTGGTCTGGTAACTCCATCTATGAATCATTATTATCAGGTGAGACTTAAATTGCATAGAAACCTTTCTCAGGTCCCTTTTTTTTGTGTGTGTTTATGCTCTATTTTTTTTTTTTTTTTTTGCATAAAATAAGATAATGCACTGGGTTCCAAACTAAAACTGGTACAATAATTTTACCCAAGAATTTCCAAGGTATATGACACAATAATCCCATGAGAAACTGCTGAAACCTTAGCATTCTAGCACCATAGTTGAAACTCTCTCCCCCCTGGGCGCCCCCAGCTCGTCGGGCCAGCCCAGTCTTGGGGGGCTGCAGAGGGGAGATGTTTCAGAAACCAGGCGAGAGATTCACAGAGGCTCAGTTTCCTTATGTTTATTCTCAGGGATGGAGGAGGAAAAAGAGGAAGAACAATGGCGGAGCCGGGTTTTGTCTGGGGTTCGGTAGGTGTGGGTTCTTGGCCCCGGGCCAATGGGATACAGAAAGGAAGGAAGGATCGGGCTAACATAGTTACAGCTTGTGGGGGTCTCTTGGGAGGATCATACCATTCCCCAGGGAAATGTAACACATAGTGTATAATGCAATATATCATATCTAATTTTTTGATGGAGATGGTAAGTTGCTTCTAAGAAAAGGATAATTTTGTGCTTTTCTTTTGTCAATTACATGAGAAGATGAATCTGTACAGATTCTCATTGTCACTACCAATCAATAGAGTTTTGCACAATTTTTTTTTCCTCTCTGTCATTTCATAGGTCTTAAGTTGTCTAATGGTTTGCATGCTTTCACAGAAATCTTGTTAGGATGCACTGAGAGATTTTTTAAAGCCAACAGTGCAATAGATCAGCATGACTGAGTGATTTTATTTATGGTATTCATTGGTTCAGCATGAAACACAGCACATATTTAAATTGTATTCATTAAAGAGTTTGCACATAAAATATTTAAAGTGAGAATAGAAAGCCCTCAACAGAAGTTAAATGGCCCTATGAGAGAAGAACTATTGCTTGAAATTATGCAGCCTATCAATCTTAAAAATAACCATGCTCTAGAAGAAGACAGTGTGTCTATCAAACAAATTTCTATAAGGTGTATTAAAAAGCAAAACAGTTCCACTCTTACATATATTATTTATTGGACACTGATAGCTTGTTTCGAAAAAAAATTAATTAACATAAAAAGCACGTTTGTAGTTCTTTCCTTTCTCGCCCTGCCCTGCCCTACCTTACCGAATTCATACGTGGCATTTTTTACTTTTAGAACACATTTTCCTCTCAGTTTCACCTCTTTAGAACCCTGGTAGATATTTTGCATTCTTATAATTTGTAATGAATGCTGATCAACATACACACACAGGATAGTCACTTCTTTAATCTGTCTACCTGTTTGTATTTCCTACTTGTAAATTACTTGGAAAGAGTTGATGGGGTCCTAGTTTTTTTATTCCTACCTGTCCCTAAAGCACGGAGATTCAAGAAGAATTCAGAACTTTGAAAGATCTGTAAATATAAGTTACTGTAAATTATCATTAATAAGGAAAAAAAATATAAATTGAGTTACTGAAAATAAAATCTATGAATATTAATAATGAACAAAATTATTATTCTTTCTCATTTTATTTGTTTATTTTCCATTGTCTATTTTTTCACAGGATGAACAATATCTGTCAGAAAATTGTAGCTAAATTTTTCTATACATAGGCCTTGCTGACTAATTGTAAGCATTTGTGAAAGGCTTTGCTAATAGGATTATATATCTGTTTTATTAATTTGGCAAGTCATTTCTTGAGAGTAGAATTTTAATGCAAATGAAACAGGATTAATTTTGTGGCAGAATTATGTAAAAATCTGTAATATACTGAAAAACTCCATTGTCAAATATATTTGGTATGTCAGTATAGAAAATTTTAATAATAATACTTTGCATTGTAGTATAGGGGATAGTGGCATACTTGAAAGAAATGGAAGAAAGAGTAAGGTTGAGATTTCACATTTACTAGTATACCTTGTAAGTAACCTTATTGAACTTAAAACCACTAAGAAGGAAGCCTGAATTCAGGAAGAAGACTATACACAGACAAAATATCAAAAGAAAATTGGAAAAAATTAAGAGCTTTCTTGATCCCATTTTTAAGTTGGTAGATACGTTTAGCTATTTCCTGAGGAAAAAAAAATGAACCCAGGGCATGTCAGTCCAAAATCTATAATGTTTCCAAGCATCAATGATTCAGGACCTTAGAAATAAAATGGATGATCTGCCTTTCGAGTACAGTACTTTCAGAAGTTGTACCTGTTTCTCTTTACTTTCACTGTGAAATGAAACTAAGTCCTTCACCAGAGTTTGATTTATAAAGTCTGATGAGGGCCTGCTAACTGCCTCCAATGGGCCTTGCAAAGGTGAAGGAAGGTATTCATCTCCAGTTGTCCTCAACATTTTCCCCACCAGTTTTTCTCATGCTAATAAAGGATGTGTTTTCTTAACATCAGACTGAGCAAAGGAAAGAACAAGCATATTTTCTGCAAATACACTAAGAAAGTTATTACAAATTGATGAGAGTTGGTTATAAGAATACAGTTTTGGCAGAATCTCCTAAATGCTACTATTAAGTGGCTGAAAACTAGTATTGTCTTAAGGATATATAGATATCTCTAGTTATGTGAATACAAACAGTGTGTGTGAACACACACTTATCAGAAAGTTAACTGACTACTTTTTTTGGGAGGATTAAATGCTTGCGCATGTTGCTACCTAGTGCCCAAATGTGCAATCTGACAGCATCACTGTGTCAGAGACTGAAAATAGTTTATGTCTCAAACACTGATATAAAGTTTTAAAGAAGCTACAACCACACAAACCTCCTTGAAGAACTTTGGACTAGGTCAACTGCTAATTAGATAAAAGGAAACCCATTGTTCAGTCACCTCAGGCTGAGGGAAAGGTATGCACCCACAATAGGCCAAAGCCTCCAGCTGCCATCCCAGCTGAGTTTGGGGTGGGGGTTGGAGAGCGCAGCTCAGAGAAGCCAGGTTTACACAGACTCCTCCCAGCCGAGCGGGGAGGAGGTTTTGGGTGCAGAGGTGAGTCAGTAAACACCCATCCCCTGATTACACAAACTGGCCCAGCTGTGGAACCCCCAACCCCACAGGGCACATCCATGGGACGTTCACGTGAGAGGCTTGGCCCCACAGGACTGCAGGTGATGCAACAGACCCAGAGGCTGCTGTAAGAGACTGCCCCCCCTCCAGGGGGACATGCCTGGACATGCCTGCCTAGCCTGAGCATATATACCCATCAGATTCTGTGCTTTCTGGGGTGACCTTCACCACCAGGAAGACCAGCTGGAGAGGATCAATGGAAAATCGTTGGGATCCACGGAGTGGTGATATTTTCCTTATTCTGTCCCTATCACTCTCTTTCTCTCCCCGCACCCCCATCTATTTTCTACTTCTTTCTCTCTCTCTCTCTTTCTCTCTCATATCTACCATCAAATAAAACCCATATTATTGTCACTGGCATATGGTCTTGTTTGCACCTTAATTTGGGCAAAGGCGTTTCCAAAGAACCTTAATAAGAATAATAACAATTGGATCATAACATACTGTTGAACCCATGTGGCTATTCTGTATCATGAGAAATATTTCATATTTTTTCCCTGGGTGCTGGATTTTTTTTTTTTTTACTATTTTCAGTGTGTTTCATTGTCTTGCATGTTCACAGAAATTGTTAGCAAAAGGAGTATCCTTAAACAAGTTCTGTTTCTGCCTTTACTCCCAAGACCACAATCTAGGTAGCTTCAACATTCATATGATTCTCATAGCAATACTGCCTATATTCTCCATTGCACTGTTCATACCAGTTGTCCAAAAAAAAAAAAATTCCATGTCGTCTATTTTCTGCCTTACTATGCTGCTTCAATAAACATTCTTAGATGAAGTCTCCTCATGCTGCAGCAGAAACAAGTGTTGCCTCTTTTTTCCTCCTGTGTAAGAAGAAAGATGACAACATCAGCATTTATCTCAGGTGATAAACTTTGTGTTGTTTTTAATGTCTGTGTAGATATAACCTCATCTCAGATACAGTCTGGACAATCCCTACACATATTAAGCACCAAATTACAACCAATATTTCTTCCCAGTTTTCCTCTTTGACTAGCACAGCAAAACAAGGTGCATGCTATAGTTTGATCCTGTGTACAGTTCTGCTACTGTTGACACAAATACTTCTCCTCTAGAATTAGTTTATTCTACTTATTTAAGAAACTGATTCATGATATTTTAAATTAATCAGAGACTTAATTGTATTATTGGCCTGCAATATCACAGCATGATTTACATATGCTCCTTATGACTTTTGCATCTTAAAATTATGACTTTTATATGCCTATTAACAATTATTTAAATTCCTTTTGTTATTTATCATCTCTTTGTTCAAGTGAATTTTATCACATGCAAGTCAGGAGTAAGAATGTAAGTACGGTGTTGCCAAACATATATTAAATAAACAGTACATACAGCTAATAACATATGAATGTGATCTCAGACAAGTACAATAGATCAACCCCCAAATATAATCAACAGTTGAAGATATAGGTGTTGCTCATCAAAAAGCATGTTCAGTAGAATACCTGTAAACTTTAGCTCTGGTGAGTCTATACTAGGTTTCCCTTTGCTGTTGTTTTCCCCACTTTTCCAGCTAAATAGAATCTGAAATAACAGCAGACTTTTTGTATTTCATTATAGTTTATAAAACTTCCATTGTGTATCAAACCCATGGTTATTTTTTCAATTTGAATAATGATTCTGTTCTAAGATTGCCAAGGATAAAAATCGTTGATGCATCAAAGGATGCTTAAGAATGCTGAATGTAGAAAACTGATTAACATTATATAAATACTTGCTATGTGTTTTGTTTGATATTATGTTGAGATAACGTGACCTGTTTTTTAAGTCATACATGATGAAACGAAACAAATTCTATGTTGTTCATAAAATATTGTATTTCACAATGTTGGACAGGAAAGAGACATAATTTTAAAATAAGAAGTAAGCAATATGGAGAAAAAATTACAGGAGTTAGAGCATTAGAATGCCAGTAAACATAAAGGTGGTCTTCATAATAATACATTGGATATTTCTGTAGATTATTCCTGAAAGATAATGTCTTTCCAATGTCCTGGAAGTAACAGATCACTTTATATGATCAGGTCTTTTGCAACTAAAATTGTCCTAATGAATTCCTCTGACTTCTTATCTGTCATTACCCCCCAGGCTCACAAAGCTTTCCAGCCATGCAATCCTTTGTATTATTTTAATCTTCTTTTCTATCTCGCATGTCACTACCATTTGTTAGATCTTGTATTTTTTCCTTGCATATCCCCATAAGCTGCTTGTTTGTCCATTCCAGAATCAAAAGATCCATCCAAGCACTTTTTAGCTTTTTTTTCATTATTGTTTTAGTCTCCTCCTAGCTGAACTCCCTTCTTTCAATCTGTTAAAAATGCCACTGGCAAAGTTACTCTTTGACTACTGTTTTGATCAGATTTGGTTTCTTCTCAAACTCTCACCACCATTTCCACACAGAATATGTCATGTTCAGACTCTTAATTTTGTAGTTTTCAATCTTTGAGTAATTTACAGTTTTGGCCTATTTCTTCAGCATTACTTATCTTCTCTTGTTACTTCTTCTGTAACTGCAAGTACCACCTGCATCTCTTTACCTTTAGGTTTAATCCTTTGCTTTCTCCTTTGCTGTTTATCCTGCCTTTAGTTGGTCTGCTAAGATTTCAAACTTTTCTTTTAAACTGCTCCTTCGAATAAAATGTACATATGTAAAATCTTCTTTCAGAGAAATTTTGGGTGTTACTACTAATCAAATATAACAAAAGATGACTAACCTGATATCTGTCTAAGATGAGGTGACTAGAGGATGAGGAGAGAGCGATGGATATTGTTTATCTTGACTTCAGTAAGGCTGCTGACACTTGTCTTCCATAACTTCCTGACAGACAAATAATGAAATAAGTTCTAGATAAATGGTAAGGGAGGGCAGTTGAAAACAGGCTCAGCTGCTGGGCTCAGAGGGCTGCAATCAGTGACAAAATGTCTCTCTGAAGGCTAATCTCTAGTGGAGTGCTCCAGAGGCCAGCACTGAAGCCCATACTGTTTAACATCTTAATAATGACCTGGAAAATGGGACAGAGAAAACTTCATCAAGAGTGCAGATCATACAAAACTAGGAGGAGTGGATGATAGGCCAGGTGGATGTGATACCATTCAGAGGGATCTGGACAATTTGGAGAAATGGACTGAAGAGAGCTCATTCTGTCCAACAAAGGAGAATGCCAAGTCCTGCACCTGAGGAGGAGTAACCCAGGCATTGGTATATGCTGGGGGATGACCAGCTGGAAAACATCTTGCCAGATAAGGATCTGAGGGTCCTGATGCTATTGCAAAGAAGGCCAATGCCTACATTATGTAGATGTGCCAGGTTGATCTTGTCTGCCTGCCAGGTACTTAGCAAGCTGCTCTATCACTCTCCTTACTCAACTGAACCGGGAGAGGAAGTACGGGGCGGGGTGGGAAATGAAACAGCACATGGATTGAGATAATGACTGGGACATCACTCACTAATTCCTGTCACAGACAAAATGCATTTAAATTAGGGAAATAGCTGAAATAAAACAGAATCAAAACACCATCCCCCCACTTCTCCCTTCTCTCCAGGCTCAACTTTACTCCTAATTCTTCTACCTCCTTCCCCTCAACTGTGCAGGGAGATGAGGAACAGGGACTGTGTCAGTTCTGCTGACTCTTTTTCTTTCCTGCTTTAGTGTACATCCCTCCTATAGGAAACAGTCCTTAGGGAGCATTTCCAGTGTCACTCCTTCCCACTGGCTGTAGTTCCTCAAGAACTGCTAAGGCATGGGTCCTCTGCATGGATTGCATTCCTTCAGGAATGGACAGCTCCAGCATGAGTAGGTTGCAGAGGGCCATGGTCTGTCAAATGTTAAATATTTCCAAGGATAGAGAGTGCAGGACCTCTCTGGGCAACCTATTCTATTGTTTGATCAAATATTTTTTTCTTATATCAAAATAGAGCACCTTATCCTTCCTTTTGGTCCCACTGCCGCTTTCCCCTGACGTGCAACACCACTGAGAAGATTCTGATGCTACCTTCTTACCCCTTTCCTATCAGAGGTACAAACACAATAAGAAGATTCTTCCTGAGCCTTCTCTTATGTAGGCTGAAGAGTCCCATCTCACTCAGTCTTTCCTCATACGGTTCTCCTTCCACTGGCTCTTTCCAACTTCAACCATTCTGTGTGCTTCTGTGTGAAATTTATTCCTGTATTTGTTCCCACACATTCTTCATTCTGCTTTTTATTTAGTGTGCTATTCTTTGTCTCCCCTGTCTAACTATTTAGAGTTTAAATGTTATTTTGTAAGTAGAGAGAATACAAACTTGATTCCTAGGTAGTTGATTTTGAAAGAATTGTTTCATATCCTTAAAATCTAAACTCTCAGTGGCTTGTGATTGCTATATCAGTGAAAAATTACAGTAATTCTTCCTGGCAAGAACCAACAAGCCATGATGTTGGCTTCTCTTTCTTCCCTAGGCTTTTCTGGCACAACAGTAGTTTCTAACATTCAAGCAATCAGGCATTAGTAAAACTGCTGGCATTTGTTAAACTTTAGGCTCCTTGCCATTATATTTGCAAGTTTGTAAATCTTTGGTGTTTTTGCCAATAAGAGCTGATAAGTTGCTGCAGTTTTAAGTGAATGGTCCTCAGGTCTGATTCTGCTTTTAACTTAAACAACAAATCTTTCTGAATAACTTAGGGCTAGCCTGAGCTGCCTGGTGTTACGACCTACAGGGACAAAAATAACACTCAAAAAGTCATTTTCATAGACCTGTTAGATTCAATAGCAGAACTTCCTCCACAAATGTTAAAATAGAAGAAAATAATTATAATTTTCACATAGGCTGTAAAAATATTTGAGCTTTATGGAACTCCCCTACAGTTCTTCATCCTGTCTTGCAGTGGTAAGAGAAAAACAAGAAGGTGAAAGAACAGTTTTCTTTTACCTCCTGGATCTTTAGGCCAGCTGCAACTTGTAGTTCTGACTGCAGCAGAACAGCAAAACAGCTCCTGAGAGATTCACCCCAGCATATCCAAGAACTACCGGTGACTCTAATTTTTCATACTAGGAAATTAAGCACTGAAATTGAATGAGGTAATATATTTCAAATTTTAGTTGAATTCTACAGTACCATAAAAGTAAGGAGAAGGTGTTTACTCAGATAGTACTGTGACAAAGCAATAGATAATAATAAATTTTTTACATGTAGGCAGTCAGAAAAAATATATGCAGGTTTACTGCTCACTTCATAATATCTTAATTCCAACTTGGACTCGGTCCTATTTGGACTCTTTCCCTTATCCAGCTGATTATTACTCTGCCAGCAATGAAACCACAGAGACAGATTTTCCTTGTAAACTAATATTGCAACTATTTCACATTTAATTATCCATTTTTGTCAGTCTGTAACGTCTGATTTTGTATATTCTTCAAGAAGCATGAGATTACCCATACTGCAATAGGTGTGGTGATTTTTTCACAATCAGCTATATAACTTGCAAGTGAAAATTTTATACAGGTTTCTCAACCTGTGCTTTTCACTCCTTACTTCATCAGATTATAGTCATAAACATGAAGAAGTATTTTAACTATGTAAAAAATTTTATGTGTGTATCTCAATTGTATGCTTAAGTCTCTTGAACTGTAAAAACATAGCACTTCATTTTTATATATATCAGTCTTTAAAAAATTGTGTTATATTTTCCCCCAGTGCAAATAAAGACCAAAATAAAATGGCCATAGTACCTCAAAATCAGTGGGCCTTATGCAGAATAAAATAGCTAAGTTTATATTATAGTGTGAAAGGACCTTTGTTGAACGACATTTATGAAGAAGTATAAAAGTTACTTCAACTTCTAGGCCTCCAGCTGCACATCTTAACTTTTTATTTTCTGATTCGCTATGAAAAACTAGAGATAGTTATAGGATGTGCTGTATTTNTTTTTAAAAAAATTTTACTCAATCAAGAAATTGGAAACAAAATACAGACTTTTCTCCAAATGTATGTTTGATGGACAAGTATCTGATATATTTTGTTCTCATGACAATATATGCAGATAGGAAAAACAACAGCCTTACAAGCACAGAGATAATCCCTCTGAGGATTGCATCACGGTGGATAAATATTTTTCTTTAATCACAAAATGGAGGTATGAACAGGTCTGCACAAACAGGATCATTTGCTGTACAAAAGCAGGGCCTTATAAAAGCAAGCAAACAACTCCCACCCATATAGGCCGGGTGTAAGTGCAGTGGTCTCATTTGGAGAGGTCCTGAGCATTTGGCTTCTTCCTCTCGAATGAGCCAGTGCCAACATTTACAGAAGTCATACTGCTCGGTGCCCAATTTTAGGCACATGCATGAGAACACTGTCTTTCATAGTTTTCAAATAACAAAATGCAGGCTGAACTTCTAACCTTTTTTGCTCTGGCAGCTATAATGAGCATAAAAATGACACTTTGATACTTGAGCACGGATGTAGGCATGAACATCAGAGTATTTGTTAGAGTTAGGCAGCAAGTCAAAGAAAGCTAAATTAGAATTGTGTGTTGATCTAGTGATCATGTTTAAAGCTGATATTTATTCCTCTTTTAGATCAAAGCAATGTTGCAAAAGCAAGACAAAAGCCTGGAATATTTTCAGGAATACAGTGCATGTTTTTCAAAAGGAGGACTGTGAAAGTAGACAAGAATAGTAACATTTTTCACATCTTTAGATTTATTTGGAATATTTTTAGGCATTATGCTAAAAATCAATACTTTCAGAAGAGCAATATTATATAGGAATGATATTTCAATAAAGAATTACTATTATTGTGAAGAAAAAAAGTGCTCATGTGAAGAGCATTTAATGAGGTGAGGAGGGGATATTCATGTCCTAAATGAGGGGTTTAAGGAACATAAGTTTAACTTTTGCAGTCTAAAGTAAAGATAATTTTGCACAAAAGATTTCTCATGATACCATTCAAAAATCACTTCTCAGTAGCATCATGTATGCTTATACATGTGTCTAAAATAAATGAGAATATGATAATTTTTACTTTTATTTTCCTCTTTTCCACATTTTCTTTCTCAAATTCTATATTACATCATCTTTCTGAATATTTCAGTGTTCAAATTTTTATTTTTTAATTTTTTTGTAACTTGTATGACTGGTACCTCTTACAAAATATGTTGATGATAATCTGTTTTGATCAGACATTTATTACGTGTGATATATTTCTATGCCCCAGGTAAATTAGAATCATATTCATCATGCAGTTTCAGAATTGTGATGTTTGCAATTATGAGACAGGCCTTAATTTTACTCTATGCAAGGAGTTTTGCTTTCAGCATTCATGAAACTAATCTTCACAAGAATGTATGTGGAAAATTCCAATTCAGAAATTCACATTGGAAACTTTTTAATCAGATTTGCTAACATACTCATATAGAAAAAGAATTGTGGAAAGATCAAATGTTCTGATTGTTATTTTTAGCTTTCCTATTTAACTGATAATGAGCTATAGACATTTTAACACTACATTTTATGCCAAATGAATATTTCAAAAGAGCCACCATCACACAGAGACAGCTTAACAAAATAATAATTTAAAAAGTTTTATTCACTTGGGCTCACATTGGCATCTTTTTAAAATTCTATGAGATTGAAATTTAGTGAAATCAAAATTGTTGGCTACAAAAACCCTTTATGTTGAAGCTACTTGTGTTGTTTAACCTTACTGTTCTAGTTTGAAAGCA
>WEIT01041371.1:1156-15518 GCA_013389985.1 Dryoscopus gambensis | reverse complement strand
TGGTAACACCTTACATTTGAATTTCAAATTTAATAATAGTTTTTTTAAAATCATGTTTAGTTGTGAGCAGTTCTCTGTCAGAAGAAAATGTTTCATTGGTTGAATTGCTTGAAATAAAAAACTGAAGCACCTGAGTTGTTAGCATCACCAATCTTTTCAAGCTCTTTCAATTTCTTTGCCTTTTATTTACTTTTTTACGTGTCTTCTTTTATTTAAGAGAGACATTGTACAGATGTTTGACTTCACCCTGGAATGTTCAAAGGAAGTATGTTGATTATGAAATATTTTTCAAGTGGAAGGTTCCATGCTAGCAAGTGAAGTAAAGAGTAATAGTAAAGAGGAATAGACACTGTAAACATGCATTGAAACAGATCTGTTAATAAGATAACAATTTAAAATATCAAAACACAATTTTCACTGAAGCAAGATTCCCAAGGGTGATTATGGATTTATATGCTTTGCTCTGCTAGTTTTACTCCCTTGATATCAAATGGAACTTTCAGATCAGGGTATGCTGGGTATTTAATTCAATAAACCTTTGTGTTGTACGTACAGAAGGCAAGGATGTAACACAATTGTTAAAGCTATTACAGGTGAACTTCAAATAGCAAGAATATGGAGAAGAAACAGTGGAAACTTCAGGACGCCACTGGGGTTTTTTAGAAATCTGGTCTGATGTCTTCAGCAGTTCTGTTTTCCCTCATACATAGTACAGCATATCGGCCTGTCCTGCTGCAGCAGGTTTCAGGCTGGCTACACATACGATACATCTGTTTTGCTGTCTGTTTCTACTCCTAGCCAGTAATGCAGCACATAAAAACAGAAAAGCTTTATTTCTCAATCAAACAAACAAAAAAATCTCTTTTATCATTTCTCTGTGATGTGTACACGCATAACGGCCATCTCAGTAGGAAGGAAAAACTTTCTGAACTATAAGAAAGGAAAAGAAAATCAGTGGTCTGCAACAGCTTGTGAAAATAGATCAAATTGGTTTGCTTTTGTCTTCCTTTCTTTTTTGTTTGCAATCATTGTTTTTCATGAAATTCTGTATATCAATGTCTGTATAAGGTTATTTTTGTAGATTTCAAACACTGTTATACCTGAATTACTTGCTGCAAAAACACACCAAAGCAATTTTTTTTCATTCCTTGTACAATTCCTTTTCAGCATAATGATATGACAGTGTTGACCAGAGGTGTCTCCTGATACCTTTTGAATATGAAACATCTCTAAACAATGCTTCATTTTGTACATGTACAGTGCACCATTCTCTAGTAGAACTGCATCCCAGGGGAGAGACTGCCTGTAGAGGCTGTTCTAACTAACCTGTATCAAGATATTTTTTATTTTGCTGTTAAGTGTAATGGGAAATAATTTCTTTTTAAGAGATATTTTTGGAAAGGCTGCATATCTTGCCACAGCCAAATTTGTTGTTCCACAGAGAGCATGGGTGTGCAGAGGCAAAGGGAAACTGCCTTGGCACCCAGGAATTAAGGCTAAAAGGCCTGCAAAGGCGCTTGACATTCGGTCATAGACCAGAGCTGCAAGGTGGCATGCCAGAACTGCTTTAGGGTCAAGTTTATGATAATCTGTTTGCCAGACACTTGCACTGACACACAAATCCCTCTCATCTTTGTAAGACCTTGAAAGTTCCTAGACACATTCTCTCAAAGAGGTTTTCTACAGACAAAATTTTTTGTGTTTGCGTTTTGGAGCAAGCCATCAGACTAGGGACAGCAAACCATGTCAGAAAATTAACTCTGCTTTTTACCTTCATTTGATAAAACCTCCATGCAAATGCAATCAAAGATTTATTCTGACTTGAAAACATAGCACATCAGTGACCAGACTAAGAGAAATCTGTGGCATAGAAATGTTATTCATAAAGTGTGTGTTTTCACTTTAAGTTTGCTGAACCCCATTTTAAAACTAGAAGAATGATTCTATAAACATTGAATATTGTCTTCTTTCAAGGTCATTTCATCATTCCACACTGTTTCTAGATGATAAATATTCAACAAAAAAGTTTTGCCAGACTGCTATCAGAACCCAATTAAGATACTTTTCAGTACATTCAGGTCTGTCTCTATTATAATTACATTATTTTTATAACTGTGCTCTAAGAATATATGTAGGTTTTTTCCAGTTTTCTCTGTCACATATGATGAATATATAGACATGGACACAGATATAATGCCTGTATATGCATACATATCTTTTTTCCCCCATGTATTTATAGCCTAATTTTTCTGTCAACTGAAGTTCTGACAGTGATCTCAAATGGATCAGAACATCATCCTTATTTTCAGCTTCTGGTGCTCCTTTTGTGCAATTCTTGCTTTTCTATAATCCCATAATGACAAGACATCACCTGCTTTCTGCCCCTAGCTTGCTTATTCTTTGCTTGTCTGCAGTTCCGCTGTACTATATCTCAATCTACTCTGTTGTTCGTGTCCTACATTTCCTTTGCCTTTTTTCGTCCTTGCTTTTTTCTGTTTTTATCTTCTGTTTTTAATCCCACTTCATTTTTCCTTCGGAGATTTTCAAAATGTTACACTGATTTACCAGAAAATCCCTGCAGGGTTTCATTTTATCACAACAACTTGGGAAACTCTTCATGCTGAATTCATGTCACCTGAGAATTTCTGGCTAAATAGACAAGATGTTGAAGGACTGAATGTGGAAAAATTGCAGGTAATAACTAATTTTAATCTGATTCTGTCAGATATTGTCCAATTATACACTAATGGATAAAGACAGAACCCCCAGCATGAAATCCCCAACATCTTTCAGATAAATGAGGAAACTCTGGCTGCAGCTAACTCACATATCTACACTACCAAAACTGACATAAAAAGATCTTTTATTTTTCTTTGGGGAATTTCTTTGGGAGCTTCATCTCCCTATGTTATTTCCCACAGAAAATTCAAAAGTCTGACATTGTAACAGCCTCTCTGACAGAGTAATTGTGCATTGGTCCATCAGGAATACAAGGAATATTACCTTGAATTACACACAGAGAGTGGCTAGGTGGAAGATCTTCACGCCTGTAACAACAATCTGTTGTGTTTCTTCAGAGCTCTCGGTTTCCCTCTGAGTGTTTGGTTCAAGGTTGTTTTTTAGAAAATATCTAGAAGGAACCATATATATAAAAACACATATCTATATATTTAAGAAATTAAGAGTCTAATTTTGTTTTGGAGCCACCTTATGACTGTATTTACACATACAGCTGAAAACAGCCTAAGAGACAGGTATTTCAGAGATGAAGGATGTCATGTTTTTATACATTGTCATAAAAAATAAAATTGCACTTTTATTTGCCCTCTCAAAAATACATATTTACATAGTTTCTTCAAATGTTTGTAATCTCAAAGTAACAATTTTTTTATATCAAAGGAGTCTCAGGAGTTCTGGAGAGAAATATTTTTCTCACTTGGAAGTGAAATCTGCAAACCCTTAGAATATGAGCTTCAACATCAGGCTGAATATTCTGGATGAGATTTTTACTCAAACAAATGATCAATAATTGTCATTCATGAGCTCCCATGATCTGGTGCTTCCTGAATACCCTTTTATCTGACATCTAAGCAGTGATTTATTTCACTGACAAGTAATGTGACAAGTTTTGTGCACGTATACTTCATGATTATAGGGGTTTTTCTCTTAGTACTAACCATATAGTTAAAATTTTTCTTATAACTTCTGGTTATGTATTTTATTAAACTTATGAAACTATGGGTTTGAAACTTCCTTATCTTTACTTCAGTCTACATCTAGTGGCATATTTTTGAAAAACTCTCAGAAAATTAATTCAGATTTTTCTGAGTAATAGAATAAAAGCATGTAGTGATTAGCATCTTAAAATACTAATGAGCAGTAATAACAGAGCAGAAAACCAACTGAGGTGAAAAGGGGATTACACATTTTGCATACAAAAAGTTATTATTTTTACTGAACTGACCTGAGCTAAATTATAGATTTGGTCTTACATAAGCAATATATGAGGATTTGAGGAAAAATTGAATCCATCTTAAAGCTATGAAAAAGACTGTTAAGAAGATTCTTTGAAATAGAGATTTTTCTAAAGGCTATATGCTATGCAAGACTTACTGCAGTTAAAGGGACAAAAATGGGAAGGGTCTTGCCACTTCTTTTGACGAAGTAGAATCACAGAATCACAGAATCACAGAATCACAGAATAAGCTGATTTGGAAGGGACCCATCAGGATCATCGAGTCCAACTCCTGGCCCTGCAGAGAACCATCCCCAAGAGTCACACCATGTGCCTGAGAGTGTTGAACTCTTGAACTCTCTCAGGCTTGGTCCTGTGACCACTTCCCTGAGGAGCCTGTGCCAGTGCCCAAACACCCTCTGGGTGAAGAACCTTTTCCTAATATCCAACCTAAACCTCCCCTGACACAGCTTTAGGCCGTTCACTTGAGTCCTGTTGCTGGTCATGACAGACCCTGTTCCTCCTTTTCCCCTCATGAGGAAGTTGTAGACTGCAATGAGGTCTCCCCTCAGTCTCCTCATCTCCAGGCTGAAAAGAACAAGTGACCTCAGCTGCTCCTCATATGGCTTCCCCTCAAGGCCCTTCACCATCTTGGTTGCCCTCCTTTGGACACTCTCTAATGGCTTTATATCCTTCTTATATTGTGGCACCCTAAACTGCCCCCAGCACTTGAGGTGAGGCCATCCCAGTGCAGAACAGAGTGGGACAATCCTCTCCCTTGCCCGGCTGGCGACGCTGTGCCTGATGCCCCCCAGGATACAGGTGGCCCTCCTGGCTGCCAGGGCACTGCTGACTCAGATTCAATTTGCAATTGACCAGGATTCTCAGATCCCTTTCTGTGCTGCAGCTCTCCAGCCTCTCATTCCCCAGTCTGTACATCCAGATCTCCTCCATCCCAGGTGCAGAATCTGGCACTTGTCTTTGTTAAGATTCACAGAACTGGTGATTGCTCAGCCCTCTAGCTTGTCAAGATCTCTCTGCAGGGCCTCCCTGCTCTCACAGGAGTCAACGGCTCCTCCTAGTTTTGTATCATTTGTGAACTTGCTCAATATCCCTTCCAGTCCTGCATCCAAGTCATTTATGAAGATATTGAAAATCACAGGGATGAGCATGAAGTGCTGTGACAAGTCCCCAGTCTGATGTCACCCCATTCACTATAACCATTTGTGCCTGACCCATGAGCCAGCTGCTCACCCATCACATGATGTGTTTATCCAGCTGAACGCTGGACATTTTTTCTAGAAGGATTCTATGACAGACAGTATCAAAAGCTTTACTGAAATCCAAAAAGATTATATTAACTGGCTTCCTTTGGTCAGCTGGGTGAGTTATCTTTTCATAAAAGGAAATCAGGTTTGAATAAAAAAGTATATCAGAAACATCACCATTCTGATGACAGATATGAATATATACATTGTAAATATTTGGCTTGGATGCAAGTCAACTGAGATGATGTTCAGAGAACCAGGTTTGGGGGATTCTCAGCTGGTGAGGAGCTCATCATTCCTGGCACAGCGATCTTGTGGGATCTTCTGCTGTTGCTGCAATGTCACATGATTACTCCACCTGTCCTGATAATTATATGTTGCAAGCCGTTCTTTGCAACCTTCTGGAAACAGCTTAGCCCATAGAAGAAATCAGGAAAGGCCCATTTTTGTAGATATTTCAGCAGATCTTTATTTTCTACCCACATCGCTGAAGCCAGCACGCAGACTGAGCAGTCATCCCAGAACCCAGAGTGCCCTGGGCCCGAGGGCCATCCTGGGACCAATTGCAGCCCACAGTCGGGGTACTTGTGACTGGGGCAGATGCAGGGGCAGGGGGAACCCTGTGCCTAGACCACACATCTACCCCAAGGACCCCTCCTCCCAGGGGAATGGCAGGGGAAGATCCCGACAATTACATTTTTACATTGCTAAGATAATTTGAATTATAGGTAACCCAATTTCGTCTGGCTGCCTAAAGATGTGGACTGCTGCTACATCCATCCTCCAGCAAGAAGTTTAGGTGTGGGGACCAGGACAAAGAAACAGTATGGATATGGTCCATCTCCAGTGCCTTTCTTACTGCTTGACATCTGTAGTCAGAGATTAAAATATTGTGACGTGCACAGTTTCTTGGTAGTAAGCTACAGCAACTGAGCACTCAGACATGAGCCAAAGTCTTTCATCAAATGAATGAATGTATGGGATCCCATACAGTCATATATGGGATTCATCAGAGAAATGCAGGCATCTATTACTGGTAATCATCTGCACTGAAAGAGTTATCCTACGCATCCTTTCAGAGCTAGAGAGAAACAGCCACTACCAGGACACAGTGACTCTCATCCTCAAGTGGATGTCTAAAAGAGGTCTGATATATCACTCTTCAAAAACGTTCAGTCCTCTCCCAACTGTGAAAGGAGCTCAGCTTGGTTATAAAACTTCTAAAGTTAAGTAAAATATATCCTATCTCTGGTATCCAATTTATTACGATATTTTTTATGGGATATGGTAATATTACAGAATTACAGAATACTTCTTAAGGGATTTTTTTATTACTTTACAAATTTTATTTATACCTCTTAGAAGAAAACAAGCCTACTATTACTTACAGTAGACCATGACCGGCCTTTTCCCATCAGCAGCAAAGATTAGAAGCATTTAAAAATACCTGGTAGATGCTAGGTAGTATATTCTAACAGGTAAGGACTTCCTTGTAGATAAATGCCAGCGCCATGAGTTATAGTAAGTTTCAGTCTATAAAGTAGTATAAAACAAACTTCTAAATTATTCTTCATACTGTCTTTTCCCCAGATAAATGCATTCGAAGTTTTAGGCTTACATGCAGAAGCCAAAAAGAAATTGAGGATAAGAGCAAACAAACACATTATGCATGACTTAAATGAAAGGTCACAAAATTATTCTGAGCTTTGTTGTCTACAGAAAACTTAAATTCACTAATATTTGTACTTTGACTCTTGACATCTGAGAAATTTTCTGGCAGGCATTTCTGCTTGCACAGAGACAGGACTATTATCACAGGAATAAGAAGAGAAGTTTAGAATTAGTTTTCTGCATAAAATCTCCTTCAAAAATTAAAAGTTTGAGTTTTATTTTAAGTCTGTTGCAACAGAGAGGTTAGTGATTCAGATGCCAAAAAGAAAAAGCCTCAAGAGAAGACCTAGGATTTATTTATCTCAACATTTCCATTAATTCTTCTCAGAATGAACAAATCACAAAGCAAAACAGGTGACAACTCTGGCTTATTCTGCAAGGATAAAACCTCCTTTTATAAAACCAGAAATTTGTTGACTGCATTGAAAGCTTGTCTGTAGCAATGACCTGAACCTGAGACAGCTTTCTGTCCCTACATCAAGTGCAAAGTTAGATCCAGTGATTGCACCTGTGTCTTTTAAATCAAAAACATACACTGGGGAATGTGGAACAAGACCCAGATTACTGAGAGGTTTCCATCTTAGCAGATGCCTTTTCAGATGGCATGGTTACAGATCAGGAGTGGAATATACAAAAATCAGTTATTGTACCTCACATACTAGTGTGGCAAATGTTTATCCTCTACCTTTCCTTTTCTATAAAGCTAGATTCTCCTTTTAAAGAAAGGAATGTCAATAACCTACACTACATTAAAAGTTTTGCTGCATTTTTTTTTTAATTTTGCAAACTTAATTTTTTTTTTTGTTAGCTCTGAAGACTGATGTCTCAGTAACAGAGAATCAAGCTGGTCTTTCCTGACTCCCAGTGACTGCATCAGAATTTGTCCAGCTAAGCAATGTCTTTAAGTTTCATTGGTTTTACATTTTTTGTTTTCTAAGCAGTCCTGCTTTGTAAAGAAGAAGCCAAAGTCCTGTAAAGTCCTGCTTTGCAAAAAGAAGCCAAATCTTTCCTCTTTGGCTCTAATAAAAATAACATTAAGTGATGAAATACATTTAAATATTTCCAGTCTCTGAATTCAAAATATAAGCCTCAAGATCTTTCAGTTGCTGCAATTACTATACCTACAGGTTAATTTAAGATAACTCCATAAACCTATTCAGAGCTATAATGACATACCCTACAAAGGAAAATTATTTACAAATTCACACAAATTCAATATTTTTTGCTTCTAAGTGTTTGAAGTACCATTCATGTTCCTTTGCAGAAAATAATTTCTCCACTTATTCTTGCTCTCCTTTACAACTCTATTCCAGCTTCATATATTTTTAAATATTAAGAAAAACAGTTAAACTCATGGCAAAACTTTAAATATTTTTCACTTATATAATTCCAGGTACACATCAATGTCATGATGCTGCTAAAACCTGTTCTAAGGTTTGTTCAAAATCATGACTTGTTCAAAATCAGATCTTTGACACTGACACCCTTCTGAACATGGATCTCACAGTGTCTTTGTGGAGACATTAGAATGCATTGATAGAAGTCTCTGTGAGGTGCAGGGTCTGCATGTTTTGAAATAGGAGAGATTGGTAAAATAAGGATAAGAAAATAGATTCCAATATATCCTTACTTTAGGGAGCTGTCAAGAGCAGCTTGTGTATTTTCTAGGTTTCCTGTGTTTTGTGGAAGGTTTTTTTGTTTATAAAAGTATTAGGGTGAACTGGGAAAATTTATTTTGTATCTTCTTCTCTTTCAGCAATGATCCACAAGATTTTTCTCAGTCCAACTCTTCGGCGCCTTTTCTGTTAAAATATTTTAAGGCTTTCCAGAACAAGACAAGTAGAAAATCTCACAGGTTTTTTGTGGCTGAAATTTATAAATTATAAGATAGGGAGTCTGATAAATCAGTAATCAGCAGAGATTCTCTTACTGGTCCAGACACAGGCAAGAAATATATGGAAAGTTAGAAAAGATGTGTTTTATCAGATTTTTCATTATTACATAGGGGAAAATATAGGCTAGCTTTAGGCACACATTTTCTAAACTGGGCAATTATCAATTGCTCTTACATTATCTTTAATGACACAAACAGAAGTGTGTTCATTGAAAGACTCTACTATTTGCATGTTAAAAGGACTGCTGGAATAAAATGAGCTGTTCTCAACACTTCATTCATTTCTCAATAAAATGGGAAATACAGTCTTTGAATGGCTGGCTGATTTCAAAAGAGCATGCAATTATTTTAAAAATAAGAGTCCATAGAAAGAGTGTAGTAGCACAATCTAACCAAACAGGACAATGTGCTGTTGATTTTTGACCTTCTAATGTTCCAAGTTGTCAGAAATTTTTGAAGTGACCTTTTATGCTGCAATATATTTGCCATTTTTTGTGTCAGCTTCTGATTTTCCTTACCATGTGAGTCGGCACAATGCTGCTGCAAATGTAAACTTTTCAGCTGAGAAATTGATGTATGCACGTGCCTGCATACACACACAGAGTAGCAATGCTTTGCCAACATTCAGATAATGAGAAGTGTATTGTGCTACAGATTACAGGTCACTGCTCCTCTTCATCATTCAAACCCACATTTGAATATTTTGCATTTCACACAAAAAAGACAAAACATTCCTCAAATTTCAAAAACAAGAGCCTAATATTTCCCTACTATATTTTTAATGTAGTTAGAAGACAAGGATTTCCTTTTCAAATTGAATAAAATCTTATGGCAAATGTACAGCTGTCTCTAGAAATGTGTATTATTTACCTTGATTTCTTCTCTATACAATTAAAAATTTCAGCCTTTCAATTTCTGGCCTCTAGAGACTTTTCAATGATTAATAAATTGCTTTCATAGAGGCCTATCACATTAATTCTTTGAGGCAAAAGAGGTTGGAAGGGTATGGGATAAAGAATTTAAATTAGGCCTCTGACAGATTTGCAGAGGTAATTTAAAACCAAATTATGAGGCTCCAGCTTCACATGTCCACTCCTGTGAGAGGTACTCAATCCAACTGAACCGGGCTGAAAGGATTCCAAATTCATAGAAGATCCTATTTTGCTATGTAAGAGCCTAGAATTTTACTCTAATACCTTCTCTATGCAACCTTGCCCTAACCCCTTCTCTGTGTAAACTTACCCTCTCCACAGAGGTTTAGCTGCTTGAGACCAAGGGTTCAAAGCCCAAATTGATATGGTTCAGTTGAATAATTTTGGCTTGGACTGATGAGAAATTTGCAAAGTTGTCAGATGTTGTTGCAGAAAGATCATTGGAGTCATGCAAGGTCAGAACTGTATAATTATAAAAAAGGCACTATCACAGTGAGGTCCGCGGGGGGTCCTATGGCTAGCTCAGGGACCCCGGGAGCTACACGTGACAAGAGAACCTAGGTAAAAGAAAGAAGGCACTCTTCTCCTCGGGATAACGTTCTTAGATCTTTACTGCATCGGATCCTGGAGGCGAAGAGGGCGGGGGCCTCCTGAAGACCCCTTTTGACCCCCCAGGGAGGAAGGGGAGGGGGCAAAACCCACCACCAATGGCATACAATTTACTTGGGAAAAGGGGCAGGGTCCAAGTACAGGTGTTTGGTTTCAGGGGTTGCGACATCTACATGTGTGAGGGACAAGCCCAGACTAACACAACAAATCCTAACATATCAATAATCTAACCATCACAACAAGTCACATCAGAGATAAGTTTATTTTCATTCCCCATGTCCTTGTGAGTGTTACTGGCATTAGTCAGGAAGAAATAAGACCTTTTCAGAGTTGGTTGCAAAGTAAGAAACCAGGTAAAGGCTGCATTAATTCTAAATTTAGACTGCAAAGATTTTATGAACTGCTATCCATGAACGTGTTAAATGCTGCTCAACTTCTCCTTACCTCCTGGGTTGCATGCACAACAATTGTTTCTATTCTGGTCTTTTTATTCTGTAAATATTGTCCTTTTTGGAAAATAACAACTATTCCTCATACCAGATTTATACTTCATGAAAATATGTTTACTGAGGAAGAAGTTTACTGCAAAGAGCAGTGGGCCTGGTGCACTGCTCAGTGTTGCCCCAAGACTCAAGACAGAAGCAGAGGAACCACAAAGGTGTTCTGGGTTTCTGAGTCCACAGTCATAGAGGTAAGAGACAGAAGAGCTGAGGAAAACGAAACTGTCCCCATCATGGATGGCAAACTGGGAAAACAGATCTCTTTAGTCAACTTCTCTGGCTGTAGCAGAAATCAGAGCATCAGGGTGGGGGCAGGGGAGGGGGAAGGTGGGAGAGGTGGAAACAGAGAGGGGTGTGCCAAGACTTGAATAGATGCAACTGAAAGGATTAGAAAAAAATCAGGCAAAAGGTCAGAATAAATCAAGGAACATTTTACATTTGATGGAAGAAATACTGAATTACTGGTTAGAGAAATCACAGATGTGCTAACATACCATGCCGGGCTTTCAGACATGGGTAAAATCATAGATGATCCCTTTGCACTTTAAAAAGCTTTTTCTATATATCTGAGACAAAATGGGAAAGTCTATCCAAACAGCATTTGTTCCTGGTATAAGTGTCTCAGTGAGGAAGGCTGAGAGCCTGAGAGAACTTCTGAGAGAACATAAACACAAGAATTCACCAAACACAACACTAGCGGCTAAACAGAAAAATTCAAGGTAACCCAAGCATTATAAATTAATTATATTCTACTAAAACTTTTATTTTCAAATTTTTCACTCAAAAAAATCCTTACATCTGTCCATCAGAAATTCTACAGAAAGGAAACAGCAGCATGAAAGGCTTGTTACAACACTTGTACTTCTTGAAGACAGTTCTTAAGTCAAGGATAGTATCAGAGGACTGTGTATATTATATGACACTGGAACTGAAGAGACAAAGAGTCGTGAGTAACAGTTATATACAAAGGCTAGAGGATTTGATTTTAATTATTCATTATTGCTAGCTGTGCTGACAGAGGTGTTTGTGCAAATGCCACTGTACAAAGTGAAAAATACAAAAGTCCAAATGGGTGGTTCAAATACATGTCCACTTCCACAGAAAAGTAACAGAGAGACTTCAGTTAGTTAGTTCTAGACAAAGGCAGGATCAGTGCCCCATAAGCCATTTCTCACAGGAGTTTATTCCAGTTATTCCTAATAAATTCCAGTTTCCACATTTCTTAGCATTTATCATATTCTATTCCAGAAAGTTTTCCTGATGTCTGCTATAAATCTCACTTGCTATAGATGAAGCTCTTTACTTTCACAGGTGGATTTTCTCTTTTCCTGCACAGCTCTTTAACACAAGTTGAAACTGGAGCCACCAGCCTCTTCTCTCTAAATTACAAGTTTTTCAGTCTATCTTGTAGGTCAGAGTAGCGTTGCTTCTTGTTGTCTTTTCCATGCTCTCTCAATGGCTCATTTCTTGCTTAGAGCACAGCACCAAAATCTGTACAGAGTATCCTTACTGAAGCCTTATCTGTCAGTAGTGCCTCAAGAAGATAGCCTGCTTGACACATTGACAGTACCTCTGTGCCTGTTTACCACACTGTGATGCTATTCAGTCATGATCAGTTTGGATCCATTTTAATCTCCAGACCCGCTTTTACAGTTTTGATGCACAGATATATAATTCTTATTCTACAATATTGGGCTTGGTTCTCCCTACCTGTATGTAAATCCTGGTGTTTCTCCTTGATGAATTACTTTTTTCTTTCTCATGCAGGTTTGAAGTTCCGCCCAAGCTTGATGCCAGCTCAGATTTAAGAAGCAATACTTTCTCCCTTTATAGATATTTTTTTTTTGCTTATATACATAATATTGTGTATCAGTTAAGTCCTCATCTATCTTTGTTATGTATAGAATTATAATTAATGTTTAATATATTACTTAGGAATCAAATCAAGCATTTTGACTGTCACAACAAAAGAATCCAACTGAAAGGTAATAACATATACATTATGCATTATTGCCTGTCCAGAAAAATTGAAATGAACTATTTTTATGAGTAAGGACTACCTAAACAAGGATTCTGCCAAATCAGGACTTTGATTTGGGTATCTGTTCATTCCAAATTCCTCAAAATGCTTTTATACCCATTTTAGAGAGCAGAGGCAAGTATTACATACACTACTGATTTACAATACTACTTTCCCAAGACTTTTCCATTTTATTTAGGATTAAACCACTCATGCATTTCAAACCACAAGAGTGTACAAAGTATCAGAATGTTTCAGCTTTAATGAAGGTAAGAAAAATTATATGTGTTTATGGATTAGCATTAATTTCTAAATTAGCCAGGAGCTGGCACTGAACATGCATATTGAAACAACAGAATCATTTTTAATCATGTATCTGCTATACCTGGAAGGATTTTTTTTTTTATTTTTTCTCATCAGCTACAGGACTAGCAGGCATTTCCAGATAAGAACTCCTTGCAATATTTACAAATTAGAACATGAATAATTGAAAGTGTTTGGACGTGACTGTTCACTGGGGAAATGGTATAGAACTTATTCAATCATCTGCAGTGAAATATAAGTATATTTCCTTCATGTGCTACATAAATATTTGATTAACCACTATGCAAAACATTAGTAAAGCATCTGCTCAGCATGAGACTGAAACCTTCTTGACACTAGTAAACAGAAGGAATAAATTCTGCCTGGTGGGAAACGTTCAAAAATTTCAGTCTTTGATATTCTGATCTATTGAGTTGAAAAGAATAATGAAGTAAGAATCTAGGATGATGGAACTGAAACAAAACCGTATAGGCACTTGCACTCACATGTTAAGGTGACGTGTGAAGTCTGGTGTTTTGTCATGATATAGTTAGTCTGGAATTCACATTTCCTTGTCAAGTTCCTGAATCACCAGTTTACTCAAAAAAAAAAATAAAAACAACCAACTCAACAAAACAAATCAAATCAAAACCCCACAACAAAAGAAACAAAGAAAACCAACCCTGTATTGTTTGTAGAAGAGATGTGGGTAGTCTCTATTAATATGTATTGCTCATAAGAGCCTATAAGTAGTAAGAATACTTCTTCAGGTATGGGTTACTTTTTCTCTTACTTACACATACTTTACGCGTGGGTAATTTTATGACTACATAGGGAAAAAAATCATCAAACTTTTGACCATGTCTAATACTGAAGTAAAAACTTCATTTTTTGGATAAAAGTGCAAAATTACTCCAGCTTTCTCAGTTTTGTTTCCAGAAATAAGAAACACTAAGAATAGTTTTTAAAAATATGCTTCAGTGTTATCTGTGAAAAAAAACTGAAATGGGAAAAAACCAGCAAAGCTATTTCTTAGAGACTTTCACCCCAGTATTTCAGGCTAAAGATTCTGAGAGCTGAGGTGACTCCTGAAAATCATGTAGATCTGAAAAAGTAAAGCAATACTGTGAGCACATTGATGTTCCCTGCTGATCATTGCTACAGCTTTGAGAGTCCTGTTATCTCCATGGTGTTCCACTATAAATCTAGA
>WEIT01041370.1:30863-53729 GCA_013389985.1 Dryoscopus gambensis | reverse complement strand
GCCGCCCGCAGCGCCCGCGCCGCGCAGGGAGCAGCGCAAACTCTGCAAGAGAAATCGTGCTCGGAGCACTGGGAGGGAGGATGCACGCTAAAAACCGCGCCAGAGAGACACCAAAAAAAGCAAAATCTCTTTTAGGCCAGAAGGCAGAGCTGCATCGCAAGGTTTGGAGAGGGGCTGTTTCAGGAGGATGAGGAAGAGAAGGAGGAGAGCCGGGTAGGCTACCGCAAAAGCTGCCCGTCCGTCCAGCCATACCAGCTTAAAGGACGATTTCCCTGTCAGAACATTAAACAAAATAGCTGGGCTGTACCGGAGAATTAGGGTCATTATTTTTTCCAGTTTTAAAATATTGCCTATTTAAAAGTGAAACGCTGGGATAAGACGCAGCATCCAATACCACTCAGACAAAAGGAAAAAAGAAATTAAAAAAAAAATTTTAAAGGACATCCTTAACTTTCTGTTGAAAGTATTCACAGATTAATTAGCTTACAATTTCAAATTAAACAAATTTAGAAGCACATAAGTCTTCAGAAATCTTGGCTGAGTTAGTGGCAGTTTATGTTATTGTGAAATACAAAGTAACAAATTGAAAAAAGATATTATTAAATGAATACGTACATAGACAGAAGAGGCCTGTAATTCTACATCAGCTTTTGGAAATCCTGTTAAACCATATGATCATAACTCTTTTGGTTTATGTTCTCGCCAGAAACCCTCAGTGGAATTACAGCCATAATATAATCTGCAGTTATGTGCCTCCAGACAGAACACAGAAGTAATACAGAAAAATCTGATTCATAATAAAATTTGAAATTCGGGGGGTGGTGTTTGCTGCTTTGAATGCTGAACTATGCTGCCTGTGATCACAATTATTTTTGAGAATCCAGAGTAACATTAACCTTGCATGACAGACTGAGTATTTTAAGCAATGGGAACATGTCCTGCAATATTACTGAGAAGGTTTTTTAAATTCAGTTGTAACTCTTAATAATAAACAAGTATTTTTATTTTCTAAGTTATGTAATATCATTAAAGCATTACTTCTAAGGAAATCCAACAAAGACCATTTTTAAGCACAATAAGCATTAAAACTTTAAAGGCATATAAACATTAAAAATCAGAAAGCATGCTACCCAGATAACAATATCATCCAGGGTTTTCTTATTAACCATTCATATTTAATTTGATTTTGTTGTAAAAGATTTAATGTACTGACAGATAATTTCACTGTTTAACATCTAATAGACCATGAGGAAAAAATATCTGAAGACACGAAAAAAGGAGTAATTAACTGAATATTTTTCATTGCTATTTATAATGGGATGAAAAGCATAGTAGGAGTATACATTATTCTGAAGTATATTAATGAGTGTCACTACTGGGCAAGGACATTTTTGCATGCATTATAACCACTGTGTGTACACAGGTCAGTGTATGGGAGAAAATCTTTTTGAAAACTTGCCTCCTTAGTGTCTCTTCTCTGCCATGGGATGAGGTTTTACTTGATAGTTGAGACATCCCTCTGATTTAATGTTCCTGCCCAGGAAGCTACCCTGATGTCCAGTTTGACTTAAAACATAATTCTATCTAAAATGCTTTCTTTTTTGTTTTTGTAAACTGATGCAATCACACTGCAAGTCAAAACCAAAAGAGGAGGCAATATTAGAGTACCAAGCAGGCTGAATCAAGGCTAAATTAGGCTCTATATCTTTTTGAGTTTGAGGAAAGGTACCAGCAGTGTTTTAGATGAAACATTGCCTGACATCGATGGCAGGGAAAAAAGATATTCATGCACTTAAACATTTTTAATTCGGCAGTTCCTTTAAGCTTAGTGGAAGAGAAAATATTCTCTATAGTGTCATGGACAGGACTAGAGAGAAGAAATAGAGGAGAGATCTGTTTTCATAGACGCATGATAGATCTAATTTAGAGGAGATAGATCTAATTTAGAAGAAATGCTGTCTCCTGATGACAACAGAAAGTGGGAGCACTGAGGCTGGCTGTCATCTCTGCTAGAGCCCTTGAGGGAATCCCCCACACTGTACACCGTATATGTGCAAAGATGTAACCAGTTGGTTATTTGGATTTTGCAGATCCAAGGTATGCCCTATGGGAACTGTTTACTTCTCAGCGATGGTCCTGTCAATAACAGCACTGGAATCCCTTTCTTTTATGTGACACCAAAGGATAACACTGTGACAGATCTTCTGAAGAATCCCATGGCTTCTCTGACACTGCCAGAGGCAGATGGAAATTTCTGCAGGTAACAGTTTTATCTGCCTCCTACCAACTTCAGTGAGAACAGAGACCTCAGAACAAAATGCTGGGTCCCCACCTTCAATGTCCTGCATTTATTTTTGACTCTCAAAATCAGCTACATGCTTCTTCCCAGGTTTGTTTGTTTGTTTGTTTGTTGGGGTTTTTTGGTTGGTTTTTTTTTTCAGTAAGTTGCCCTGGCAAAGCATAGTAGAGAAAAGCAGAGGTGTCACTGAAGTATACTGTAGCATCAACAGCTGGAGTGGCTTTTAGCTTATGCATTAAATACCTAAATTTTAATCTCTTCTTGGAGGTGCCTATATAAAATCTAGGTGTTCAAGATCTAATAGTCTATATATAAAATATAATAGTCTATAGTGATCTAGACAATAAAATCCATAGAGATTCAGAGGGTATCCAATTCACAGTAAAACAGGCATCTTTGCTCTGCTGAACAACTCTGGAAGCCCTGCTGAATGTCTTAACACGGCTCCAGCTCTCTGGGTTCTGTAAGGGGATCTCAGGCTCTCAGTTCATAATTCATATGCTCAGGCCTGTGAAACTCAGTCTGATTTCCACCTCTTCAGAGAATATGATTGAATATTATATCTTTGCAAGTTTTTTACACTTTGTATATCACATTCAGTAAATGACTCCCCAAATAAAGAAAGCCAGGCCTGAGGTTTACCAATCTACATCCAGTCCCAGGTTCTTCTCTCCAGAGACAGCAGTGAGTTGACTTCTTCTTAATCATATAATAGAATCTTAGAATCACAGAATAGTTTGTGTTGGAAGAAACCTTAAGGGCCATCCAAGTCCAACCCCCCTGCCACGAACAGGGACACCTTTCACTAGACCAGGTTGCTCAAAGCTGCATCCAGCCTGGTCGTGAACACTTCCAGGAATGGAGCATCCACAGCTTCTCTGGACAACCTGTTCCAGGGGTCTCATCACCCTCACAGCAAAAAATTTCTTCCTAACATGTAATCGAAACCTACTCTCTTTTAGTTCAAATCCGTTATCCCATTGTCTTGTCACTAGATGCCCTTGTGAGAAGTCCCTCCCCAGCTCTCTTGCAGACTCCCTTTAGGTGCTGGAAGCCTGCTTATAAGGTCTCCTTAGAGCCTTCTCCAGGCTGACCAACCCCAACTGCTCAGCCTGTCTTTGTAGGAGAGGTGCTCCAACCCTGTGATCTTCATGGCCTCCTCTGGACTCGCTCCAACAGGTCCATTTCATTCTTTGTGTATAATGAATAACTTCAGGTCCCCAAAGCTTTACATATGTAAAATGGATGTATGTAACCTCAAAGATGATTCAATTTTCCCATCCATTCTTGTCTCCTTGAAAAAGACATATCTCTACCATATGTTTGTTTACAGTCAATCGTGTGGCAAACTTGGCTGGGTCAGCCTTGTGTGAAGTGTTATTTACAAAGGCCTCTTTACTTGATGAAGTACATGACACTGAAATTGTGTCAGACAGGACTCCATTACCAAAGCAGGTCTTAGCTGATGTTCCAAGGAGAGAGAAGGAACTGGTAAGAACAGACTCCTTCAGAAAGAAATGGCATTAACAGTTTTTATTCCAACCTAAGATCCTCTTTAGAGGAGAGGTTTTATCTTAAGAGCAGATTTCCTCGGCTGAGGATTGCCTTGAGTATCATCCCACCTCTCAATACTGTTAGCTGAGAAGAACCCTGGGAGAAGCAGGGAATGGCAAATTTAAAACATTACTGTTACACTTGTCTGTATTTGTCTTCAGAATATATTGTTTTCTGGAGAGTTATATGGTGGAAAAATGAAACGTTTCTTAGTCCTAAGCCATACAAGTAATTTCAGGCTGACATCCTATTCCCAAGGAGTAGAAATCATGGCTTCCTCTTACAATGTCAAACACCTAATAGGAAACTTCTATCACCAACATTTGTTAAGGTAATTCAGTTTTGAATGCTTGAGGAGGTCATTGAAGTAGTGAAGTTAACACTGGAATGGTTCTGCTTGTTGCTTAAATATTTTCATTAAATATTTTGGATTGATTGTTAAGAAAATAAATATATCCGTTCTTTTGTTACAGGCTTAATAGTGTTTATTCCTCCTTTCTAAGCTTTTTCATTCAGTCTAATAGTAAACTTAATATGTACACCAAGTGCTTAAAAATGTGCTTTAAGTCCTATGTCCTACTACCCAATGCCCTATTTTCAGAGGCCCAAGACTCAGAGCAGCTTCCATTGATGATAAGTGGTAGTGTTGAACACTTCTGAAAACCTCACACCCACTTAGGCACTTAAGTGTGGCCTTTGATCCCTGACTTTAAACAGCCACTCTTGAAAGTCTTTGCCTTTTATGGCTTAGCAACATCACTGCCCGATTTACCTGTTTGGGAAGTGCCAATTCACCAACAAAAGAGAAATGCTGCATGATTTATAGGAATATGAAATCCATATACATCACAAACCTTTGAGGATATTTATTCGATGTCTTTTTATTACATGACTACTAATTTTCAAGCCACTACCCTTTTGATCAGTAGGCCAGATATTTGCTGCTGCTTGTTTTGCAGCCAGGGCAACCTGGATTCTGTCATCTGACTCTCTAGTCCCCTCTGCAGCCTGACTGTGCTCTCTGGTGAGAAGAGCTCTCTGGGCATCACCAAGAAGCTAAATCTGAACTTCCAAAACAGCTTAGGCCAAACTAATTACCATTTGCCACATCCCTTCTCTCCCTCTCTACCACCAGTCATGTGCTACCCTGCCCCCAGTCAGTTCTGGGCTTTGCCTCAGCCTGAGCTGAAACATAAATCTGAAGAAAATTATCCTGACAGCAAGAATAAGTTTTTCTGCTGATCCTTCTTCTTTTCATCCTGTTGCCAGTACTGCTCCTGGCCATGCAATCCCATCCCCTCCCTCCAGCTGACCATATGGTGGGCCTATTTTAGCTCAGTAACCCAGCAGAAACCTCTTTTTTTTCTTTCTGCACAAGATTTCTACTGGCTTAGTAACTTGAATCAGCTCCTCAAGAGCCAGAGAAGATCAAAGGAGAGGGGAAAGGAAAAGAGAAGGTGGAGGAAAACAGGATATCCTCATTTTAGCATATAACCACACTCCAAATATTGAACTTACTACTGAATTGAGTACACAGATTCAGAGTTTGATCCGTGCTCCATGCATTATTTATTTTGTTTTCACCTTCAGTTTCTTTTTCATTATTTCTGAAGTTCTCATTTGGAACAGATGTTGCTTGGCATTAGTGCAAAGGACAAGCAATACAGACAATGAAAAGCTGGGACTTTACTTGAGCTACTTTTTGTTTTTGATGACATGAAAATGTGACCAAGCTTTGAAGCTGTCTCACAGTAAGGAAGGGTATGGGCACTTTCTTCTCTTCCCTTCTCCTATAACCAGGGTCAGAAATTAACGTATGTTTTAAACTAGGAATCCACGAGTGATTTTTACATTTAAAAGGAGCAACATCTAAAATTGCAGCCTGGCACACCATCCCACTGTTACCCCACAGAAAGGGCCTCTGCGGGCAGCGCGACACTGAAGAAAACAACAAGGTGTCTGGGCCCTGCTGCCAGTGCTTGGGGTGACCTGTCCCCAGCTTCAGGGTGCACTTGACCTGCTGAGATAGCCAGGCTGTGCCATGCAAACAGCACACAGCATCCTCAGTGCAGAGCTGTATGTGGTGGTTCAAGTTTGGTATAGCAAAAGTCTTCTTTACTAGCACTATATGAGAGGCAAGACCTTTCACTCTGTGAGACCTCAGGTCCTGCTAGTATTAAAATGGTATCTGTGAGGTTTTCTTTGCAAAGGAAAGTGTCATTCTTGTTAGACATTCTCTTCAAGTGCATCATTAATTGTTTTGGTTTCAAAATAATTATGCAAAATAGCTAAATGAATAATGTTCCACGTGAGAAAGTTCATGTCCTTGTATGCCAGCAATGCATTTGTAGCTTGTTTTCATGTGGAACTTTATTAGAATTCCATTATTAACCTACTCTGAGTTGCAAGAATGAAAATAAATGTGAAAGCTGACTGGTGCCTGTAGCCATTGCTCCTGGGAGTATTTGGCACTCTCCTGAAAAATGCCTCTGACCTATTGCACGCAAAAGAAATCTCTGCCCTTTAGAAAGAAAACACAGCTGACATTTCAATGTCTTCGTGTACCTAATGAGTTTCAAGTGACTTGTGTACACCAATTTGATATTAAATTTATTTAGTAGCAAATTTCATTTGTTTTGTTTCAGAACAGACTCAAGTTCCAAACCTTGACAATAAATATTTTCCCTTTCAAGGATATGAGGAATACAGACTGGCCTTTATGGTGCTCCAGCCTCAATATTTAATCAGCTGGAGAGAAAATTTGAAAACCCTAAACTAATAAGAAAAACAACATTTAATATTGAAAGAAAGAGAGCTGCAACACATCTGACTAGGCACTGATTGCAAGACATTTTAGTATTGCAGCTACGGTCTGGATTCCTCATCTCTGACCTAGAGATTGCCTCCCCAGAGGGAGACGGGCTGCCCCTCTCTGAGAAGGCTCTGATGGCCAGGATAGAGACAGCATTTGTTAGCAACTACACAGCATTTTATCTGAAGGCTGATAAATGGATAATAGAGGCAAGAAAAATTAAATGGTTCAGGGCTATAAATAGACTAAGCTGGTATGTCTATGCCACTGACAGGCTGAAAAGATTGAGTCCCATTCTTGCAGCTTTCAGAGGGAGCAAGACCAAGCCCTACACGGAAGAATAGAGCAGCTATTGTTCTAAACACATTTCCCAACACACAGGCTGCTCAGAGAATTCCTCTTTCCAAGTAAGCTCCTGAGTCTGCCTCATTACAGCTGCAGCCTGGAAAACAGGCAATTAATTTTAAACATGTGTCGCCTCCTTGACATCAGGTTCAGCACATTCACAGGGACACACTGCAGCTTTCTTAGAGAAGGAGCAGTTACACAGCTGCTGAGAACTGTTTTCATACAAGGTAAAAGCAGCAAGCTTTGGGGTCAGTCCACCTTTGTTTTTTTCCTGCTGTTAGTTTGGAGAATGGTGTTTCAAATCCACACTGCAGTCTGTGAGTGATTTTCATGAATTCAGATTCCACTCCTGATTCATGATCTCCATCGGGGTTACTCTGTCAGAGTCATTTTACCCACCATGCTCATCTTGTGCTTGAGCTAGCAGATTGGCATGATCAGGCAGATATCTTCAGTGGGTATAAGTTGGCTCTGTAGGTTTCCTAAACTCTGCATGGAAAATGTTGACAGGAAGTGCTGAGCAACCGAGCCATGGGAAGAGAAGAGGAATTTTGTGGGTCTGGGTTCCTGCTGTGTGGTGGATCGGCAGCATGCACAAGCATCCAGCTTCATTCCGTGGGCAATGCTGAGGGACGTAAGCCTGACATGGGTGGAAGGCACAACCTTTGAGATGTCATGTGGCCACTCAACATGTAACTACTGCTGGGTTTGTGGAGTCACTGTTGTTAATACATGGATTAATATAACAAAGAAATTTGGTACTGTACCTTCACACAGAGAGAAATTATGCATGCAGAAGACAAAGGCTGAATTCAGACAGACATCAATTTTTGAGATCCACCTCCTGATTCTGTGGCACAGACACATTCCTGGTTCTGGTATTTATATTGGCCCTTCAGTCATATGCAAATAATTATGTCAGTAGTTGTTCCTGGAAAATCTGTATTTAAAAAAATCATGACGATACCAAATTAGAAAGTCAAACATGAAACCTACTATCATCATGACCCAATGCACACCATATAGCTCTAAATTACTATTTTTTCCTGTATTCTTAAGTAACCAACTTCCTAAAATCCCTTTCTAGTGAAACAGTGTTTCTCTGACTCTGTGTACAGAAATAGTTGATGCTGTGATTCTTTCTTTTTCTCCATGAATTGTCTATGGTTAAACTCTATAAAAGCTTCCTGTCTGAAACAGAGTTCAGCTGAAGAAATGCATTGTTATTGTCAATGGAGACAGGCAAACAGACTGGCTTCACGTAACATATTGTAATTAAAACATTTTAGGAAGGATTATCTTATAAAAAGAGTGAAATTATTTAAAACATTATAACACATATACTGTGAACACAGGCTCACTTAGATGAATAGAACAGCCACTGCATCAATACTCTTTAGCTCCCTTACTTGACTTCAGATTCAAAAGAGAAGACCTCTTCCAAAAGCAAAGATGTTCTAACTATCTTTGCTGGCTCCCAAACACGGCTGATAAAGAAATTCTTGTCAAAATCAGAGCAGGGCAGAACTGCCTAGCCATATCCGGTTGAAGGCCAGCAACAGCTTTTCAGATTATGAAACTGCTTTCAGTGGAGATTTTGTCTGACGTTCATGCCGTGCAGATTAGCAGCACCAATACATTCTTTCTGCTTCAGAGACTCTGGTAGTTAGTGGTGAACAAATGAATGAGAATAACTTACTTTTCAAAATTAATCACATTTACTAATCAAAATTATATGCACTTTACAGTAATTCTCTAAGAACAGAGCATTCCCTCTCTCCCTTCCATTCTGTAGCTTTTAGGGCACAAAAATCCTATGATGCATTTTATATACTAGAAGATAACGGTCTTTTTACCTTGTGCCCAGTTTGGGGATATGTGAAGAGGAGCCCTGTGCAGGGTGTGACAGTCACCTACCTTGCATCCATGGGAGGTGACAGGGATGAGCTGTGTCAGCAGCCAGTCCCCACCTCCTAATTACATAGGTTTTCACGACTGCTACCATTATAGGAGAGCTTAGAGTGTGTGGAGGCAGTCATCACCCTTATGCCACTCATGAGCTGCATGCTTTAAAGTAGAAAAACAATGTAGGAAAACTTCTCTGGGGCTTTCTTTTTGGCTCTGTCTCTTCTTTTCTGCAGTAGGAGGAAGCTCTTTCCTGACTTCTTTTCTCTCCAACTCTGAAGAAGTAGAGGGATAAGAGCAGTGCTTTCTCACACGGCAGTGAGAAATGTGTTCAGGGGAGATAGGAAGGATTTGTGTATCTCCCCAGGGAGGATGGAAGGTCTTGTTTCCTCAGGGGGTGGAGGAGAAGGATGTCAGCTCCTTTGTGGGAAAAGGAGGCTGAGGAAGAAGAAAAAGAGAGAGATTCCCCCACACAGACCCCTGTTTCCACACCTAGACACTGGAGCAGTACTCTTCTGCCTTTCTCCTTCCTTGGGAGTACCTGGCTTTCCTTCCTAAGTGCCTTCCAAACTCTTAATTTGCTTTTACTACTGATCTGTGGCAGATCAGTGTCACCTCCCTAATGGATTGCAGAGGCTAAGAATGAAGATAATATTCAGGGATACTTTTGATAAAAAACCAGGAGACAGAGCATCATCAGTCAAAACAGAGATCTCAACTGTGAAAGGGAATCCTAACCAAGTCCCAACATCATCATCTTATGTGCCAATATAACCACAGCAGCCTGAAGTATAGGTTCATAACACCTGTGCTTGGACAGTTGCTGTATAAGAACCTTCTAATTAAACTCCAGGAGGTGGCTAGTGTAGTAAACAATTTAATGAGTAGGTGGCACTCTTTACTCTGAACCACTCTTGAACCAGGACCCAGAAATTGCGGAAGTGTTGCATAGTAAAATAAGTGGAACGTGTTCATTAGCACTGTGCTTTGCAGCATTGCATCTCTGTTGGGAAATATTTTTCACTTGGTTGCAGGCCTCTCGTTAAGCTCAGTAAAGCTGGCACCTTTGTAAGTGATGTCATCTCACACACTTAAAAGAAAACTGCCTGGACTGGGTCAAACTCTGCATACCTACTTTGTTCACTGTAAGCAGAGGAACAGGAACAATCAATTCTTCTCTCTTCACAGATCAGATGACTAATTAAGATGGCCTCTCTTAATGCACTGTTTTCTTTTTAAATGCATAACCTGAATCTTCTTCCATTTTAATCTGGCCTCCCTAATTTTCTGCAACAAAGTGTATGTATTTCAAATAAGCATGAAAAAAAAAGTGTTCCCTATTGCTTGGTCTTCTTTCACAGTCACCTGCTTTCTCTTCCCCTCAGTTGATATTTTACTATAGCATTCATGAGTCCTCTCCATGGAGACAGAGGACTTGATTCTGCTGAAAACAAACCACCTGAAAACCACTTCGGGTTTCCTCAACAGAGCAACAGTGTCACCATCTCTACCCCTGACTCTGCCTCCCCCTCACACCCAGTCAGCAGCACACAAATGTTACATAAAGCCGCTCCTCTGCATCCACTTGTTCTTGTGCCAGCAAAGATATCAGGAACTCAGAGACTGAGAGCTGAATATGTAGTTATACAGAAGCAAGAAATGTCTAGTGAATGCACGACTAGACCTCTACAGATGCAAGCGAGGAATGTTTTAGTAAATATATTTGTTAATCCCTGATATCCCTTTATTATCTTTAGTAAAAATATTACATAAATCCCTGACTATCACTTTACTCCTAGGAAGAAAATTCTGCATTTGCATTAGTTGCACTGGCAACAGCACTGAAAACTCAAGACCTATTCACAACATTTAGAAATGGTAGCTGTAAGTTTAGTGGGTTTTGATGGTTTAAGAAGTATAAAAGTAATCAAACATCATTAGGGAAATACTACGCCAAAAAAAAAAAAATGCAGAAACAGATTTCCTTCAGAATATGAAGGGCTCCTTTGAAAAAGAAAATACTAATGCTAATGTCAGATTAGAATACAAGGTTCCTATTCTGAAACAGAAAACCTATGATAAGAGGTAGCCCTGAAAGCAAGACCAGGAAAGTAATAACAGTGTGCTGAACTCAAATGTATCATTGTCCTGTTTAGCTCTTCCAAAACCTCACCTGAAATAATCTCAACTCCTGTCCCCTCGTCGCCTCTCCTCTCCTCTCCTGAGTCATTTTCCAGAAAAACAAACTGACCTCCAGAATATTATTCCAATGTGCAAAATTCAGTTCAAATAATTTTTACTGGGAAGATAGTATTATGTGTGTCAATCAGTGTAGCACTCTGGCTCATGCGAATGTAAACAGAAGAAGCCGGGGGGAAAAAAACCATAAATAAAACTATTCAAACTATGGATTCACAGTGTGTGGGGTTTGTTGTCAGCCAAATACGTGGAGAGCAGCTTTTCACGTCAACTGGGGAAGAGTCACATCAGACACTAGTCCTATTAGGCAAAACTTTCTCAGCAAAGGCAAGCAGAGTTCACTGCTTAACCACAGCTGCATCAGCTCTATTGCCTACTCAAAATCAAATAGTATGCTTTCAGAATAAACATGCACTTGCACAAAACCACCAAATAATTGTAATCTGAGAAGGTCAGACCAAAACTTCTCACTGCTCCTGATCACATCCAAAATCTATCACCTTGATCTGCACTGCAAAACACAGACATATTTTAATAACAATACCTTTCAAAGTCCTCTCTGAAAGTAATTAACTACATATTACCTAGGAGCTATGTGCAAAAAAGACACTTGCAAATATTGCTGTTTTCCTGGCTCTTCAGTAATTTTATGATACTGTTAGGCTGTGGAGGAAAATGTATCATATATTCAGATGCACAGTTGTTTTAAAGCAATTTTCTGCACTGAATTTCTGCTCACAAGAAGTTCCTTTCCTTCATCTATATATATGTTAAATATATATTGAATATATAAACATATGCAGAGGGCTTTGGGTACAGTATTAAGCATAAAAGATAACAATAGATCAGGAGATTGCTTCAAATGGACTTTAACACTTCACCATCAAGGGTGGTGTTGAAAGAGTGTGAATGTGCACTGCCCTGGCTGCTGGACACACAGACCCTCAGCTGACACCCTTTGGTTCCTTCCTCTTCAGCTGTATTCACTGTATTTGCCTGTATATGTATTTGCCTGTTTTGGTGGGTGAGCATCTCACTAGGCCATGGATGCTGGGCAGCCACCCAACACCCAAAGCCTACACAAAAGAAATGCCAGGTGTCCCTGGGACATGGAGCTATGTTCCTTAGGGACGGAGCGCTTTGGGGCCACTGTAACCCAGACATGAAATGAATCTTCAGCAGGCAGTAGGAGTCAGTGCTGAGAAGATCTATGGTGTGCCAAGGTGATCACGTAGACAAGTTTGTACTCTGCATACACACTGATAGAAATAAACCCAGTGCCTGGGCAGGGAATGCAGATTTTCAGGTACTCAGAACACCACTCATGTATTATTTTATAACTTTAAAAATTGTACTAGAGAAAATTAGACCATTATAAGTTGATGTGAACAGAAAGTTTGAGCCTCATCTTTGGCCTTGGCCCTTCCTCCCATCAGTAAGCATGGGAGAGGAAAAAGAATACAAGTGGAATTTGTCCAAAAGTTGTTAAACTGAATATCCCCTTCAGGTAACTGCTGCTCCAGACTGAACAGGACACTGAAAAACTGTCCCTGAGATGATGTGACTGCAAATGGCACTTTTGAGGTCAGGCTGCAGTCAGTGGCAAGTAATTACTGGACATAGTCAAGTATCTATCAGCCTCCTGTACTTCCTTAGATATCTCTATTCATGACCCTCTCTAGAAAAGCAGATACTTTATCTAGTGAGTTACACAGTCTCTCATAACCATCTGTGGAGAACCTGCAGGTGTTAAATTAGCTGCAGGAGGATGCCCATAGGTTTCCTGCATACACTAGACACACATTGAGAAATATAACCAAAAATGAAGCCATTGCAGATTGCACACAGTTAAGGCTAAAGGGCTCAAGCCAAGACCTTTAAGTAAAATTGTACACAGATGAGATGTAATTTACTGTGATGAAAAAACACAGTGAAGAAGAAATGCAGCTTTCATTTCCTAATATAGTTTCTCGGGCTGACATGGGAAGACAGTTCCCTGAGATGCTGAGCAGTCTCAAACTGCTGGCAACAGGACTTGGGGCTGCTCAGCATTTGCCAGGATCTACCCTTTGCAGTTATTTCATGCACTATTATTTTTGCAATTGGTCAATTTACTTATGATTTATATCCTCGTATTGTATATGTCAGAGTCAGCAATTGCCCTGCGGTTACTAATTGGAGTTATTTATTATTATGATAGACAAAGAGCCAAAAAGTAACAAGTACCTTCCTTGTCTTGGTCTGAAGGCAATTGGAGAATTTTTCTACTTGGTGTAAAGCAGTTGAAAAATGGGTAAAAAATTAACAAGGACTGATTTTTTAGTATAAGCACAATGAAAAGACCTTATGTTTTACATACAGATACACATATTCTTACTCTTTTCTGCAGGCATAGGCACAGACTAACCATCTCACCAGTTCTTCTCAGAATCCTGCACACAGGTCTGTACATCTGTCTGGGAATACTGCCATTTTCACATTTTTCACAATCCAACATACACTAATGCAATTTTTGTGAGCATAAACTAAGATTAAGCAACTATCTACAGCAGAGCTATGTGTCAGTCGAGTATTCCTTCCAGACCTCCCCCCTCCACCAAACAGTATAGCTGTGAGTAGAGGAGACCCACAAGGCTTGACAAAGCCTTTTATATATGAGCAGGAGTTCACACTTCTCAAAAAAACCCTTAAGAAAGAAAGAAACCTATTACTCATGAGCATTTTTCTCTGTGCACAGAAAAAATGTAATTGATCCAGAGGATCCAAGGTGCGCCAGGCTGACTCTCACGGGACAGATGGTCTCAGTGCCTCCGGAGGAAGTAGAATTTGCCAAGCAAGCAATGTTTTCCAGGTCTGTATCTAACATGCACATAGTAGAATGCAACCCACAGGTTTGAGAAAAATACACAAATGTGGCCGTTTGGTACAGAAAATCTAAGAAATAACAAACCTGAGCTTTACTTTGGGGCCACAAAGCATGTTGGCTTCTATGTGTCTTGGAATTGACAGACCTTTTAACTCCTGAGGAAATGAAATATGGAAATGCAATTAGTTAGTTGGACTCTGGTAAGGCACATGGTTTATAATCTGGGGATTATGAAGATATGTCACCTGGTTCCAAGGAGAGATTCCATAATTCCATGTTGTATTTATTATCTTTAATGATTCTACCCCACCTCACAGCAGGTAGTGCTCTTCACCTACAGCCTCCTACTCAGTGACAGAGCAGAGGTCTGATGCCTTTGGGCTTACAAACATTTTCAGGGTGGAGCTTACAAGTTTAATTACCTCTCCTAACGTCCCAGCTACTTCAAAGCCATAGCACTTACTGAACAGCCTCCTTTGAACAGATGCAAGCACAACCCAGATGCATAGCACACACACAGGGTGTGCCCCCATGCCCTTCAGTGGGTCTCTAGAATTACAGGTGTGAAAAGCCTGAACCTTAGCTGGGGCACGCACCTCCCACACAGGCTGCCAGGGATTGTCCTTCAGGCACACCTTGCCTGGTCAATCAAATACTGCTGGGAAACTGGGATGAGCTTGGATCCAAAACAGCCCGGAGGTGATATTCTTTCTGACCTACAGGAAGGGGTCAGGGTGGGACTCTGTCAGTGTGTGCCATCAGGAGCAAAAATGGGACCATGAACAGACGGGGCCAGATTGACACACAAGGCTTTTTTACAAACTTCACAGGAATTAGATTTCCATGTGATCCAGAGTCCAACAGTGCCTCAGCAGAGGATGCTCTGCTGTCAGGGTGCAAGAGCCAGAATAATGAAGTGAGGGCTGCTAGCGCACATCCAGTGCTAGCAACATCTGACACCACTTACTAATGCCAGAGTCATAGATGCTCAAAGGGACAACTCAGAAAATGGTAGGAAATACAATTTTCCCAATGACAGGGAAACCAAGATGTTGCCAAACCAAGCCATCTCTGCTGCAGGGTCCTCTGCAGGAGCAGAGGGGCACTGAGCCAACCCTGCCCAGACTTGCACCACTTCCCACCCATGTTCTGGTGAACACTGTGACTTGAACTCCACTCTGTGTATCCACTCTGTCCATCACTGCTGAGCTTCCCACAGATATGCTTGCCGGGGACCAGACATCTGCACCTACTCAGGGTGAATCTGTGTGACCTAGCTGTAAGGGAGGCCAAAGAAATGAGACATAAATACAGGATGAGAAGGCTGTAGGAGGTGACAGCTTGCAGAGGCTATGCTCTACCTGCTACCCAGTTTTGTTATCCCTCCCTCTGCACCACAATTGCTACCAAAGATGTAGTATTTTCAGAACACTCTATCCTTTAAACAGATACAAGCACAACCCTGACACACATTCGAAGAGTCTAACTATTTTTCACTTAGAGACCAAACAACATCTGCCTTTATAGACAGGGTTCTGAAGTGGGAGAAGGTGGTGGTTGCTGGCTGCCTGCGTTGCAGTTCTCCCCAGACTGGGGTGTGGAAGATTGTAAAACTTACAGCAAGGGAGGGTCAAAAAGATGAATGGTGGTGTTCTTGTATCTCAGGTTTCACTCTGGCTGAGCACACTAGACTGAAGAAAAAAGCAGACTGTGCATATGCTTTGGCACATCTTCTAATTTTTTTTTTCTTGTCTTTGTCCTTCCAGGCACCCAGTGGTAAGAAAGTGGCCTCGTAGCTATGAGTGGTTCTTCATGAAAATGAACATTGAACACATCTGGCTTCAAAGCTGGTATGGAGAAGTTTCTCCCATTGCAGTAGAAGAGTATTTAAAAGCGGTTCCAAGTAAAGGATGATTGAATGGGCTTTGAGATAGAAATCTCCTGGGTTTCCTTTCTAAACACTTTTAAAATTTCATGGTAGATGGTTTCTTTACAGTGATATTTTTTTTCTTCTCCCAAGAGGCTTCAAAATAGCCCCGTCTCACATGGTGCGGAGGGAAAATAAATCAACACAGACTTTCAAATTATAAAGGAGAGGTGGATACTAGCCCTACCCTGCAATGTACAGACTTGTCATTTCAAGCAGGCAATGCGTCATCTGAAATGCTGTTTTTAAAATGCTTTGTATCTGTTTGTTTTGACTTCTATTGCTGTGCACCCACAGGGAAACTACACTATGTGCTAAATATAATGTTCTGATTTGCAGAAAATGCAAATTGCCTACTCAGAACCTTCTATGCATTGTGGAGGTATTACTGCTGCTTCGTCTCCCTTGATTTGTCAGTACTTTAAGAAAAACTTAATAGCTGCAAATTTAGCTATTTAAGTTTAAAAACAAATTATTTGCAAAAGCTGTCCTCATTTGCTAACTTCTATTTTCTATGTGTGTTTTCCCCTAATTAGATAATCGGATATTTCACTTGGAGATTGAGTAAAACTTCTCTCTTTAGCAGAAAAAATGCAATCAGTTCAAACAACACAGCTCTAATATAACTTGTCTCTGACACAAAGCTGGTTAAACACATTGAGGGCCAAAATCAAATCAGCCTCACAAGGATTATCTCAATACAAGTATAAACATTCTCATAAGAAGAATTTAAGTAAATGTTCTCAGCTAGACTGTTCCTGTTGAGACAGGAAAAGTATTTTTAATAGCCTGTAGTCCCAATTTTTTTTGTCTCCCTGCTCCAGCCACTGCTGTATTTTTAACTGGCTTGTGCAACTGATTTTTTGTAAGCCTTCACTAAGTCACTGAGGGGTGGAGCCTGTCCATTAATTCTGTTCCCTCACTATGATTTAAAGGGCTTGTTCGTGTATTTATTTTTTAAAGAAGCCTAAAGATGGTAGGCATTTCAGGCCATGAAAAACTACTTTTCCCGACACGGAAACTGCAAACTTCATTGCAAACACAGTATGTACAGGCTTCTCATGTGGTAATACCAAAACAGTTCAAAGGTATTTTAATTGCTGTCAGCCCTTTCTCTAGATGTCCTCCTGGTAAACTTACTCTGCAGTTCTTCAGGGTATCACAGAAACAAAGTTCCCATGGCTAACCAGCCAAGTCACCACACAGTTTGAAAATTATATGGCTGCTCTCCCTGTTACATTAAGAAAGAGACAAATTGAGATGGGGTTTCTGTGCCTGTGGGGAAGGTCTTCCAGCATCCCTGGGAGTGCACCTGAGCTCTGGACATCAGCCTGCACCACGTCTGGGCTGGGGAGCAGCCTGGGTGCCTGAGCGAGTGACCTGAGCTTGTACAGGTTAATCCCTGGGCAGAGCTCAGAGGCAGCTGCATGAGCCATGATCAGCTGGAAGCCAATTAAGTGTAGCTGAGCTTATTTTGGCTCAGGCATGGAGAGAGGGAGTCAGTCCCAGAACAGCTGGGCACCATGCTGGTTTAACTACAAGGGGCCACTTAGCCCTAGAGTGAGTCCCGGGCCCCAGGCATCACTACTATTCCTGATATTCTGTAAGAAGCAAAGGCAAATGAGGGGGGAAAACTTTGTTTAGACACTCACTAAGATTTTTAATTCTTGTCTTGTTGCCAGAGATTTTGTTCGCCGTGCAGATCTTTTGCAGAGGTAATTACACAAAAGGAGGAAGTGTCCTGCCTGAATCTATTTCCTTCTTTTTTTTTTCTTGGCAGATGAGCTGCATTTTCACATTTGAGTTTGCCCCTGAATCTTGCATTGTGTAGTACTGAAGCGAGATGGCTCATCCTATAGAGATTTATAGAATACCATCAAGTGAAATCCTCCTTGATTCATATGATTTTGCCATGGGGATCTTTGTCCAGCATGGATTCGATGACTTGGTCCATTAGGATTAATGGGACTTTTAAATCTGAGTTCAACAGGGAGAATACTAAACCTTGTATGACAATTCCACAGCTGCAACATTTCTGTGAAACTATAATTACATATTTCCTCATCGCAGTTCACTACTATTCCCAGAGAAACCTGAAACCCCTATTCTGTCCCTCACTCCTAAATACATACAGATTAAGCAAATCCAGAATACAATCTTAATGTTTAAACAAATTGAAGAGAGGAAGAATTTTAGAAGTGCTACTATTATACTCTCAATTTCATTCATATCTCCTGGCAACAGTGACATGACCCTATGTCCTATCCATTAACTTATTAACTAGCCTTGAAGCAGTAAGGGATTGTGTCAACGAGGTTCAGAAGAGCTTTAATGGTTTAAGAAGTTAGTGTGTACTAAGAAAGGTTTTGAATTACAACACCTTACTTGTTATAGGCTGTCTCTCTGCACACACAGATTAATTGGAGTAGCTTCTCTATTGTAAAATGACACATTCATCAAGAAGCTTTTCTATATGGACCTGCTGTGAGGCTCTTGACAGAACCTCAAAACATGAAATGCTGGTGACATGTAAAGTGTCAAGAGGGGCCTCATGAAGAAATGTCGTCTTAAATCACCTGTTCTCATTTCATGCTTCCTTCACCCAATGAACAGCTACCATNAAAAAAAAAAGGGCGGGGGGGAGGTGATAGTAGTTTGCTTATTTGGGCTTTATATTAGTTATAGGCTAGTTCTATTTTTTCTTTAAACAGACAAATGTCTCAAGTATATTGGCCATCACATGGTAAATGATGTTTGTTGAAGCTTTTAACCCAAAGAGTTTTATCTGGAATACCATAAAAAAACCATAGTTCCTTAAGACTGTAGAGTCTGATCTTGCTTCAGTTCAAGTCAATAGCAAAAATCCCATTTATTTATTGATCTTTAATTATTGGATCAAACAGGCATTTTCATAAAAGGTCTTGATAAGCTCTTACATATTTATTAAGCATTTCAACTAGCTGATGTGTAATTTCCATGTGTTCTGTAGTTTCATAATTTCTGTAGTTTCCCCAAAAAAGTTTGTTGCACAACACATTTAAAATTTTAATTGTGATCTTGTAATATTTAAAATATTTATTTAGTAACTTCTGTATACTAGGTGAAAAAAGAAAAATGAAGTTGAAAAGTTAGGTTCTCCCTTTTTGCTAATTTGGGCAAAAGAAATGCATGTACAGAATTTAGGCACTACTATTTTGAACTGCTGTTCATATTTAACCAAAGAATGCTCTGTTTCTGATGAAATTTTCATCACTTCAGTGGTTGAAATGCAACTTGTCTCATTTCTGGATGTGTATTGCAATTTGCAATGTATTTTGATTTCTAAAAATATTGAAAGTTGTTAACAAAATGGCCATGGAGAAGAAATGCAAATTAAAAAAAATTCAAAGCAGAAACTGTGTAAGGATATTCTTCAGTACAGCATTCGCCGGAGCAACCGACCTTGTGCTAACAATCATTACAATTTTGTCTGATCTGAACATCTGTTTTGGTTTTTTTCCCCTGAGTTTTCCTGGACCAAGTTAATTTCTCTCAAAATATTTGTGGGAATTGAGACTCAGATCTGCCTTTTCTCTGAGGAGAAAAGTCTAGCCAAGCACCTTTTATCATTCCTTAGTCTTCTCATTATTGTGTGCTTTGCTTTCACTGTGGCAGTTAAATGTCACAAAGTTCGCTCTTCTTTTCTGCACGTAGGAACTGAGCAGTCACCTCTTGGGTGTGCATTAATAGTGTTTTGGAAGTTTCCTCAGTGCTGTTTCTTCCCTTGCCAGCCTTGCTCTTACAAGTTCTTGTTACAGCTTGTTCTCTGCTGTCCACTTTCCTCTGCCACATTTTCTAAAGCCAAGTCTGACAATTTATCTTTTCATCTTGCTTTCGCACACCATCTCCTTGCAACAAAATTCAAGCCCTCATACTAAAACTCCCACTTCATATCCAATAAAGAATAGGATAGAATAGAATAGAATAGGATAGAATAGAATAGAATAGAATAGAATGGAATAGAATAGAATCACAGCCTATGTTAGGATTGAATAACAGCCTGTGTTTCCTATTTCCACTTTAAATCTTTGTCTTGCCACTGGTTGGACTGCATATACTGTAAGAACTGTGACAGCAGTTCCCTAACCTGTACAAATCCCAGTCAACACCAGTTTCCTATTTCCAGTAATCTGTATTTTTGAAAGAACATTTCCTGCAGCTGTTATTTTCCTTTTTGCTTACTGTTTTTACTTTTATCCCATTTCTGGAGTGATATTTATTCTGATTACACCAAGTATCTTTCATTTATTTACACACCACCCCCCCTCCCCCCCAATTTGAACATTTTTGGAATCACTGAATCAGTGATTTCCAATCACTGAAGTGAAGAACCACTTTCTTTACTCTGCTTTTTGCCAAATGCTGAATTCACACTTCCTCCAAATTGTGTTGCTTGTCATTCTTCAATAAAGCTCATTTTTTACCTGCCTCTCCTCTGCCACCACCTCCACATGCCCTCTCCCATCTAACATTTTGCTAGATGCTCCTCTGTTTCCTTATCCTCTCTTCTCTATTTTTTTCATTAACTCTAATTTTCCTATGTTCTTCCCTCAGCTTCCAAGTTCTTCTTCACAGCCTCTTCCACATTACTTCGCTTGGTCTTGTCTGTCTTCTTGATTTTGCCACCTTAATCTTCACACTATGCTCAGTGCCTTTGGAGAGAGTCCTAGCACTGCCAAGTCTTATTTTGTGAGAATGCTAGAGAGTTGCTTTAAGGAATACTTTGGGTTTGAAGGTATTTATTTATTTGTGAGTTTTTTTTGTTGAAGCATTGACTCTGAAACAGAAACGGGAACATATTGGCCTTGATACTGACACAGAGTAGGGCAGTTCATCAAGCTCATGGCTTTTTCCAATGATACCTTCTGCACAAACTATTCCAGGCTTTATGAGGCCCTGCCTGTCTCAGCAGCCACAACATATAATCACAATTGGGAAGGACATCAACAAAGTTTGACAATGTTGTTTGACAACATAGGTAACAGTGCAGGAACACACAACTGTTGTCTTCTGAAGGAAAACAACCATTCAAAAAAGGCTGGTAGCTGGTGAAAACAAGTGGTTCATTTTAAAAGCTTGGAAAAGGTACAGATGTGTTCTTTGAAAAAAAAAAAAGGGAAGACTGTTTATTTAAGAAGAGGTGTATGTCAAATATTTCTGTTTAATGGAAAACAAGTCCATAGCATGATCATGTCTATTCAGTACTTTAATCTTGTACTTATATACTTTTTCCTCCAGACACAGTACAGACCCTGTCACCATTTTCCATCCTTCTGGAACGAGCTCCCCTCAGCACAATGCACAGGCAACCGTGTTGTATCTGAACATGTGTAGCACCGTTCCCTTTCCTCTGCATGTCTGTGCACCGTTCTGTTCCTTGCTGGCTTCTGGCCACCTCTTGTTCTCTCGTGTCCTTGTTTCTGGTGCTTCAGCCTCCTTCCACCCCTCAGGAAGCCATGCTTCACCTTCGACCGAGGGCGAGGTGTGCCCCGGAGGGTGCGGTAGTGACTCATTTAACTTGACGCGTGTGTCACTGCCGGGCCGGTGGACAGGACTCGGGACGGCCCCCATGGCAGGGTCCAAGGCCGAGCAGCCGCCGAGGCTCGCTGGCAGGGGAAGGCGGGTGCCAGGCAGGGGCAGTGGACACTCCGTGCAGGAGGCGCTTCACGTTGATCTCCGTGCGCACCAGCTGCGTGCAGGCGGCGAGGGCTGAGCTGCGCTCCTCAAACAGCCCCGACAGACCGGGGGCAATGGCATCCTGGCCTGTATTAGATACTGAGTGGCCAGCAGGACTGGGGAGGTAATTCTCACCTTGTACTCGGCACTTGTGAGGCCACACCTCGAGTGCTGTGTCCCTCAAGTTCTGGGCCCCTCAATTCAAGGATATTGAGGTGCTAGAATGCGTCCAGAGAAGGGCAATGGAACTGGTGAAAGGTCTGGAGCCCAGGTCCTGTGAGAAGCAGCTAAGGGAGCTGGGGTTGTGCAGCATGGAGGAAAGCAGGCTCAGGGGAGACCTCACTACACTCTACAACGACCTGAAAGGAGGTCGTAGCCGGGTGGGGCTCGGCGTCTTCTCCCAGCGAACCAGCGACAGGACAAGAAGACATAGTCTCAAGCTGCGCCAGGGTGGACTTAGGTTGGATATTTAAAGGAATTTCTTCACAAAAAGGTGGGTAAGACATTGAAATAAGCTGCCCACGGAGGGAGTGGAGTCACCGTGCCTAGGGGTGTTTAAGGAAAGACCAGACGTGGGACTGANACTCGGCACTTGTGAGGCCACACCTCGAGTGCTGTGTCCCTCAAGTTCTGGGCCCCTCAATTCAAGGATATTGAGGTGCTAGAATGCGTCCAGAGAAGGGCAATGGAACTGGTGAAAGGTCTGGAGCCCAGGTCCTGTGAGAAGCAGCTAAGGGAGCTGGGGTTGTGCAGCATGGAGGAAAGCAGGCTCAGGGGAGACCTCACTACACTCTACAACGACCTGAAAGGAGGTCGTAGCCGGGTGGGGCTCGGCGTCTTCTCCCAGCGAACCAGCGACAGGACAAGAAGACATAGTCTCAAGCTGCGCCAGGGTGGACTTAGGTTGGATATTTAAAGGAATTTCTTCACAAAAAGGTGGGTAAGACATTGAAATAAGCTGCCCACGGAGGGAGTGGAGTCACCGTGCCTAGGGGTGTTTAAGGAAAGACCAGACGTGGGACTGAGTGCCATGGTCTAGCTGACATGGCGGCGGTGTTCGATCACAGGTTGAATTCGATGATCTTAGAAATCTTTCCCAACCTAACGGATTTTGCGACCCTGTGACTACCCCACCGCAGGGGCGCCGAGGCCGCCTCGACTCCCCAGCCGCGACTCGCTCCGCCCCCCCACCTTCTGGCCCAGCCCCCCCTCTCCCGGCATGCCGCGGGGCGGGGCGGCCT
>WEIT01041370.1:14146-30662 GCA_013389985.1 Dryoscopus gambensis | reverse complement strand
CCGCCACATGGAGGGCTGCGCCGCCGACACCGACTACGACGTGCCGCTGCCTCCCGGTGGCCGCGGGCCCACCGAGGGCGACCCACCGACCTGGATCGCCCTGGTGGCCCGCGGCGGCTGCACCTTCAAGGACAAGGTCACCAACGCGGCGCGGAAGCGGGCGGCCGCTGTGGTCATCTACAACGAGGCCCGCTTCGGCAACAGCACCGTCTCCATGTCCCACCTGGGTGAGCTCCCCGCGCCCGCCGAGCGGTCGGGGGGATCGCTTTGTCTAACGCCGGCCGGCATCAGTGATGCGGGGTCTGCGCGGTGAGGAATGGGGATGTGGGGAGGCAGAAATCCCTGTAAAAATGGTATAGAGAGCCGGGATTTTGCTTTCTCTTCCTGTAAGCCACGCTAGGGAAAAGCCGGGACCATCTTCTATCTCCCGAGTTACGGTGCAAGCGTCAGGGAGGAAATGCGGCACAGCCATCGGGACCGGCAGCCGTGTGACAGACTGGGGTGGGAGGCTTGGATTTCCTTTAGGGATATCCTTTTGCCTGGTAGCCTCCGGCAGAATGACTACAGCGGTCACAGTAGGCCGCTTTCTGCAGGCCGTGTTTAAGCGCACCAGGTATCCCGAAGGTGCCTTCAGGTGCTTTTGAAGGTACGGCCGTAGCTATTTGAAGGTAGCTTTTGGTACAGGCTTTGTTATAGCTTCATCGTCCTCTCCTGCGCAGGTCTGTTAAGAGAGAGAGGGAGGTGTAAGCATCAGGTAATCCTTAAACGCTCGCAAATGCAGTAGGAAAAATGAATCCTGGAGAAGGATGTTGGCCTGTCTCAGCGTGCTGCTGCTGCTATGTAGCCTGCAGAAGGGTTCTGTGATTTTTGTCGAGATAGGAATCCAGATGTTTGATCACCACTGTCCCCTCTTGGGCTATGACACAAAAGAGTTGCTGAATTTTTATGGTTACGACAACATTAAATGCTTAAATCGGAGAGGGGGGAAAAAAGCCTCCGAACTTGGCAGTAAAATCTGTTTGCTTTTGTAGATTTTTGAGAAACTGAAAGGTCTTCAGAGGAGGATGCAAAGACAAGGCAAACTAAGTAAAAAATTCTGGGCTTCACATGGTTTTGCTACAATGAGTTTGTTAGTGCCTGGGCTCTCATTCCTGGTTGTGAGGAAGGGAAGGACCAGGGACTTGGTTGAAGTAAAACCATAATATGTTTCTAAAGGAAACAAACTTATTTTCTTATAAATATATATAGTGAGCTGAAAATCTCAGCTACGGAGCTGTTGCTCTGTCACACATGTGATTTATCAATTGGAAAACACATCTCTCCTCTTGGAATACCCAGTGGCGCCAACTGAGGGATTGGAATCATGATTATTGTTCATAGCCTGCTGCTTGCTTGAGATCAGCCTAGCCCATCTCGTATTCTTAATTCACTGTGAAAGTGGAGATGAGATGCTAGATAAAATGGACTTTTGGTTTTGATCCTAGGTGGTGATTAAGATACTTTGTTGTGTAATACTGCTTTCATCCTAAACAGTTGCTTTGTCTTGCTTTCACTCTGTATTGCCCAATCAGTACAATTTCTTTTTTTGCGTTCTTCTCCGTTCCCCATTGTAACCTCTCATAAGTATTATTTTCTCTTTTGTTGAATCTTTTTCTGCTTTTCTCATCTTGCTTATTTTATAAATTTTTTTAAATTTTCTCTTTTCTGCTATCATCTTTGTGCTACAGAAGACCTTCTTGAGCTAAATACTCAGTTTTGGACTTCACTAGTATAGTTACATCTGCCAGTGATGTAAAGAGAAGTGCTCTCTGACTGCTCGTTGGGGTTTTTGTTTTTTTTTTTTTCCTTGAGCTAGCAGGATGTTTTTAAACTGGATGAAAGTTCCACCTGTGTAAAGAGTGTGATTTAGTATAGTTCATATATACAGTAATACATCTGTATTTATACTGACTTCATAAACGCAGGTTTGACCTTATGATTGGTCAAATGGGTGTATGATAATATATCGTAATTATGATATATTGCAAATATAGCGTAATTATGATGTAGCTCGGATGTAGTCATAAATGTTTGTTTTGTGGTTGACACTTTCAGACACGTAAATGTTCAAACACTTTCAGTGCCCTTTGGGAATAAAGGGAAGAGGTACTGTTAGTGTTTTAAATCTTAGGCTGTTTGAAGGGAGGTGGTAGAAAGGTCTGTGGAAGACTGGCAAGGAGGAATGTGGAAGGTAAAGCTGTATTTTACAGGATCTACATTTTCATTTCTGTGAAGGGATTTGTGAACTGGCACATGAGGAAGCAAGCTTTGCTTCTGCGAGGAGTGCTGAGGATAAATACTCTGGGAGATCTGCAGTGCAGTAACCAAGGAGTGGAGTTACATGCATAAGTAAAATCCGCTTAATACATTTGCAATTAGTGGCACTGAAAATGATGTGAGATGGAACAATGGTTACGGCTGGTAGAGATGCAGCCCAAATTATGTGAAGGTGATAGACAGCTTTTGTGGTCTCAGTGTCATCTTTTCATTCTCCTCCTGGAAAACCTGACCTTTGAATTTTCTGGGATGTGTGTGATACATGTATGCTATTTTTGTTGGTGGTCTATGGGTGTTTTTAGGCACGTTTCAGCTTGAGTGAAAAGATAGGCTCTTGATTAGGTAAAGAAATTATTTGTTATAGCTGGTGTCATAGCATTTGATAAAGGACAAATGTTCCCAATAGTCTGTATTTTTCACCTTGTAAGCTTCATGAGTGCAGTGAGTAGGGATTTTAACTAAAGTTTTGGAACAAGAGAGTCGAAAATTTGAATGTCTAGCCTTGAAATCTTGTCCCTTCTTCAAAAAGAAAGTTCTTCAAATGTGACTCTACTGATACATGTCCTTTCAAGCCTTTGCTCTATGTCCAAATTACATTGTTCAAAATGCTGGATGACTTCCCTCCTCGAGGAAAGTAATAGTGACATAATTTCATGTGTGACTGAGAAGATTTTTCCATTGGAAAACTCTCATTTTACCCAAATGCCTCGTGGAGTTGTACTAGATTTGCTGAATCTGAATGATATAAATTCAGACTTCAATTTTACAGACTTTGCAAGCAGTTTTAACTCTGTTCATTTTTGGTGATGGTGGTGAACTTAATACAATATAGAAGCTTCAAATTGCTTTCCAAAACCAAAAGAGATACTGCATGTAAATATTAGCTGGGAGTGGGTTGGAGAGGAATCTGGAGAGGCAAAGTGTGGAGTATTGTGGAGACCAGACTAAGGAGACTCAGAGGCTCAGTTCTGGTTGAGAAGTTAGGGGGAGGCAGAGGTATATTGCAATGGAAAGAAAACAGGGTCTTCTATTTCTATGGTTTTCCTGTTACACTTCATGCTGGGCACCCAGCCATCTGTGTATCCCCCCTCAAGCTAGGGCTTGGTGATGCTGATCAGAGCGTGTGCTACCTTATTGAAGACAAAGGAATGAAATGCGGTTGTGCTTGACACACAGGGATGGGAGGTGCTGGCTGTAATAGTTTGAGGTAGGTCTGGAGAAGTGCTTTAATTCATGGTTTGTGGATTTAAGGGAGGCTTGGAACTTAATTTGAGTGTATGACTTAGGCTACATAATGAAAATGGTCTTTGATTTGCCAAAATACATCCGACTAGTTCTTTCCTCCATTGTCATGTCTCTTTAATGCATCTGTATTGAACAAAACAGATGCAAATTACTTTGTGCTCATGATTCAATAAGTTCTTGCTATCTCCAAAGCAGCAGAGTTAGTTATTTTAGCATGTAGTTCAACTCTATGCTACCTTGCTTGCAGCACTACTCGGGATTCTCAAATAGTGCATAATTTCTGTATTAGTGCTGGTTTCTGGTACTGTAACTGCTAAAAGGACAGTGGCTTGCTTAAGTAAGACATGACTGTATGATGTTGAACTGGTAATACTGTTCTGAAGACGCAGGAGTAACTGCTGCTATCTGTGTTATAGATAAAAGTGCATATGTGTTGAACTCAGGTGGAAAGAGTACACGTACCAGTGGTTATACATCCTCCTTGAGGCAGGTGAAAATACAACATGCACCAGGGATTAGGTGAGATGAGGTTGGGGTAGATGATTGAGAAAAAGCTTGTTATGGGATTGTTAGTGTACTGGTAACAGCCATTTGTTTGGACCAGGAGCTAAAAAGAATATTTGGTGTTAGTTGTGGCAATATTAGTAGGGTGCCTATGTTTAAATAAACCAGTGGACTGACCTTAAACATTTTTTCTAAGATGGTTGAACTCTGGGAGCTTTCTGACATTTCTCAGGAGGACAAAAACTAGAGTGTGTCTGTGATCAGTTTCCAGATGACAGAAAATTATCTTCCTCATCCCTAAGTATGAATGGGAATAAATGTTGTAATTTGGGGTGCCTGGAATCAAGATCTATACCTGTCTTACTTTTTCCTCATCAGGAGAGTGCTGGTTTCCTTTTGCAAGAAAATACTGGGAGTGGTAGCAGTAAAACTGACTGCACTGGCAGAAAACATACCTTCATCTTCAGAGTTCCAAATCTGCCCTTTTTTGCGAGTATCCTAAGCATCTGCCAGCCATGATAATGTTCAAAAACATAGACCAAATTTTGAATGGACCCAATTTCACTGAAGCATCAATCAAACCTAGAAAAAAATCAAGTTTACTCTAGCAGAGTAAAAATGTGATTATTTATGGTAAAATTAGAAGGTTATGGAAAGGCAAAGCCAATAGAACATGCTTTCAGTAGATGCATAGATGTGACACTTGGAGTTTTTCTTATGAACATGATTTGAGGTGTCTGAGTTGTGTGGCAGTTGAAGAAACTGATGGTATGACTCAACATCATTTCAGTCTTTGAATAACGAGTTTCAGAACAGAAGGCTAAAATTAGCAAGGAATGAGTTAAAACCCTTAGTCTTACAGGCTGCTCAGGGCAACTGCTTCTGCTCTTGTTCCTTTTGTAATCATGGATTGCAATTATTCTTCTCTTCTCCCCCTTCTGTCTCATGACCTTCAAGGCCACTGTGTTTAGTTGCGTATGTTTTTAATGGCAGGTTCATCACCAAGTCTTTAAAACTGTTAAAGTGCTTTTAATAGTATGCTTATGTTTATTCTAAAAGTGGAAGGTGTCACACTGTCTAGCAGCCATTGTGCAAAAGTAGCCTGACTTTCATTTCAAGGAAATAACTGTCTGATAGTTGGGCATTCTGGTGACAAAGCAGAGAAAAACAATACTTATTGTTGTGGGGTTTTTTAAATACTTCACCATTAGAAATAGTGCAGAGAATCAGATAGCAAGATTAAACTGACTAAGGATTTCAGGACTGAGGTGTAAACTTACTGATTGAGAAATCCAGGCTCCCTCTAGTCTTGAAACTTCCTTTTCTTCCTTAAGCTTGCATGAAACCACATAAACCACTCCAACACATTTGTACCATTCCTTGGCCATGCTTAAGCACCCCTCCTGGTTTTTGTAGTTCTTAGAATTGATTAAGGACACAGGACCTAATTTCCTGATTTAGGTATGGGGATAGCAGTTCTTAGCAATGCAAGATAAATTCCTACATTCATGTTTTTTTCTTGCTAGTTCCCTGTGGAGTTGTGCAGGGTCAGAGAGCAGAGAGTGTTTCACACTCTTCTCTGAGATTCATGAGTCTCTCTGGTAGTGCTTTTGTGTGGGTTCAGAGAGAAGAGCAATCTTAATTAACCAGTTTGTAGTATGCTTGGATTGGGGTGAGCAGAACTAATTAGTGGAGCCTGGTTGGTTGTTCTATCTGTCTTCAGCTTCACTGCTTTGTATCTCCAAACACACCCACCAGGCAAGGCAACTTGAATGGAGCGGGTGTTGCTGGTGAGCAGAGTGGGCTGCCTGAGGGGAGGCACAAGTCAGTGTAACCCTATTAAAATCTTCTCTTTTGCTGGGTCTGGATCTGGCAGACACAGGTGTAATGGTTCGTAGAGAAGTGATCAGAGGTGGGATGGTTGTGTTTAGGTGAAGTTGAGAAGGAAGGGTTATTCAGCTAATGCCTGGAACCTTTAGTTTTCATCCAAAGCAAACTATCTACGCCTTATGGAGGGAGGAGTTCTACATACACAAGTGAAACTTCTGCAAACTCCCCTTTGCTTGGTAGCAGAGTTGCCAGATTGAAAAGCTGTCACAGCCGAATTGTCTCAGCTAAAGGAATTCGGTTTAAATAGTTCAGTCAAATAACTCTATGTCTTAGTAGGCAGAGGTGGGTGAAGCCAGAATGCAGCTTTGAATTTTGAAAATCCCCACTTGATGTAATGTTATAAATAAGGAAGCCATTTCTTCTGACATAGCTTCTCAGTAAGAAATCTAACACAGCCAGAAGGCTTTAAGTCTTCAGGGGGAGGTCTTGTTGCAGGTAGGTAGTCTTGTGAATCTAAAAAAGGTAGCTGTAACATTACAGCTTTAGATTTTCAGCTAGGAAAACCCCTCTCTTTTTCTTCCTTTCTTTCTGAATCAAGACTAGATTCACTTTTTCTCAGAGGTAGGAGAGCAAAGTAAACTATAAAGCTGTGACTTACCAAGGGAGCAGCAGCATTAATACACACAAAGTGAGAACTATTCAAATAGAAATAGTATAGAACAGTGAAAATGTGACATTTTTAATGGGCACATTTGTTTGTAATTTATTTTGTAATACTTGGGTTAGGTATTTCTGAGAATACTGGAGATTCTTCCAGAAAAAAAATGGAGTAAAACACTAGTCACAAAGGTCTTTGGTTTTTGCTAGTTGGTCTTGATCTTACTGGTTTTGGTGGTGTTATGTTGCCTAAAGGTTTTGGGGTTTTTTTGAAATTAGGTTTCTTTTATATGGATTGAGTGCTCTAGACTTCTAATGTATTAGAAAAACCTTTTGGTTCGCTGCTCCCAAAAGAGTCACAAAGTATTTCTTGACAAGTCCTTGTCATGAAGTCTCATTGCATTTTAAATATTTAGTATTAAAGAATCTTTAAGTATTTAAAGGTTTAAAAGAATTAATTATTAAACATCTGAATCTTCTTTTCTTTTGTTTATATATCCAGTGTAATTAGGCTATGGATTCAGATTCAAACTAAATTGAAGTGTCTCTCTTTGTGATACTCACATACTATCTCCATCTGCAACTAAAATTCTTACGCTGACAAGTAAAAGACCAGCTGTTCCTGAGTTGCAAGCTAGAACTTGAACTGCTTTGAGATGAGATGTGTGTGACTTGTCTGGCTTCTTTGCATGGATCCACATGTCACCTCACTGTGGAATGACGAATATAGGGCCTTGAACAGTAAAGATGCATCTGTTGAACTTTATCTCTGTTTGAGAGTTTTTGAAAGTACATGAAGGATTCTTTACCAGTAAACTTTCTGTCAATTCTGCTATGACTGAAAAAAAGCACTGGAGGCTTTCCTGTAACTTTGCTCACTGATCTTAACTGAAGAGGCCAAATTACATCAAGCAAGAATGCCTACATTTTTACTGTGACTACTGACTTTTTTTCTTTTTTATTCTCTCCCAACAGGAACAGGAAATACAGTGGTGATAATGGTTGGCTATCCAAAAGGAATAGAGATACTGGAACCAGTACGAAGAGGGATTCCAGTAAGAATGAGTATTGTTGTTGGCACACGACATGTGCAAGAATACATTAGTGGTCAATCAGTTGTGTTTGTAGCCATCGCCTTCATCACCATGATGATTATATCGCTTGCTTGGCTCATATTTTACTATATACAACGTTTCCTGTACACGGGATCACAGTTTGGAAACCAGGTAAATGGAGCTAATGGCACCTAAGAGTATTTACCTCCTTCTTGTGTCAAATCAGTTGCCTGATTGTTTATAGAAGCATTCTTGAAGATCTGTGCCTTCTTCCTATTTTGCTAACTGCGAATGCTGCTCAGCAATAGTCAGTGAGGCTAATAAGCACTATGCTAATTGGCGTTGCAAGTTTGACTAGTTATAATTATTAGATGTTCATATGAAGTAATGAGAAATACATTTAGCCACTTGTCAACAACAGAGTAAGGGCAGCTTCTTATGTGATCTCTCACCTAACTGAACTTCCTTCCTTTTGACATTAAAAGTTATTTTTGTTCTTCGGTAATTTTTGTTCTGAAAGTATTAACTTCCTTAATCAGACTTTTTTAATGGAAAGAGATCGTGGTAAGTTTGTTTTGTTTTTTTTTTTAAATTTTCTTATAAAACCCACAAGTTCTTCAGGGTAGAATTTTTAGTTCTAAAGCTTTATGAAAACTACTTTTGATACCTGTAATTCTACAACTCCACTGTAGCGCTACTGAATTACAGCAGAGTTGAAGGTGCATGTGTGGTGAGATTCAGCTCTCCTGGGCTACTGGAGGTACTGAGAACAGTGAGGGTACTGAGAAGGTCTGGAAGGAGTAATTTTGCTCCTTATTTGCCCTTTTCACATTTCTGTACTTAGATAAAATTTTAAAAAGCGGCAGCTTTACTTTTTTCCCCTGAGGAAAGTACTTCATCACAAAACAGTTTAGGCTGGAAGGGACCTCTGGACCCCAGCAATCAGGAGAGCAATGTACGTGGAGTTGTTGAGGATGTAAGTCCATCCGAGTTTTGAAAATACCTTAGAATGGCACTTACCTCTGCTTTTCAGCTACTGCAAAAAGGTTAGATTTCTTCCATGATCATCAGCAGCTGTACCATAGTTTTCTACTAAATGAAAAATTAAGTTGCACTTGTGTTTATTTGCAAGTTCTTTTTTTTAATCCTCAGTTCAGAAGAAAATATTGTTTCAATCAGTGCTTAGCATGTGGACTTCTCCTGCCTTCTGCTTGAAGATATAGATTCTAGCTTTGCGGGAGCAGGGAAGGGATTTTTGTTTGCTTTCAGAAGTCTAAACTCTGTTTAGAACTTACAGGACTCTTCTAGGAAAATATTTAATTTCTCTTTTCAGTAACTGAGGATAACACACAGGACTTCTGTATTGGTTAAATTGGTGGTCTCCTTGAAGTTTTGGCTTCCTAGGGTCTTTTTTACTAAGCTTTAAATCTTAGAACTTATTTTCTGGGAATACTTTTGGGAAAACAAAATTTTTGAGAAGTATTTATAGGAAAAGGGATGTGTTTCTGTGTTGTAACAGTTGTTTGGTGATGAAAGTTGCTTCTTCCTGTTGCCTTTTAAATAGTTCACATGGAGGAAAGTTCACATGTTTTATGAAGCATCATATCATATCATGTACTTTAGTTTTAAGGATGTGAATGTGATGTTTCTCAGAAACATGTGCCACTAGCTCTTAAAAGATTTTGCCATTGTCATTCAAATACCAATAGATTTTGCCAGTGCTGGTCATCCAAATGCTTCTTAAATAAATGAAACTGTCTAGCATTAGAAGTTTATGCCATTTTCTCAATTCTTTCTCTTCTAAAATGGCTACTGAAAATAAAAATGATGCAGAGTTGGAATATGTTTTGAAGATATTAGTTGAGATGTATTGCTAAGAGTCTTAAAAGAATTTTGGAAACAAAAAGCTACTTTCTAACCCAAATCTCACTTTGCTTGGCTTATAGACTCTAGTAAAATTAAAACATTTGAGTTAAATATGTTATGCTTTGGAGCAAGCTCCTGTGTAGCTGCTAAGTGAAGATGAAGATGGGTATCTTAAGATTTTTTCTAATATCAGTTTAGCAGTAAAACTATAGAAGATCTCCTTGCTATTGAAGATGAAAACAGGACTGTGCAGAAAACCCTGATAAGGTGGAATAGGTTTCTGCTGCTGGTTTTGTCCATTTCTGGGAGACCTTTCAGACTTCTTATCTTTAACACCATAAAAATGAAAAAACCACAATTTTCAGTGCTGCACATTTGTAAAATTATGTATGTCAGCATACTTATTGCAGAGAAAAGCTGCCATTATGGCTTTGGGTTTTTTTATTCCTTTATGGTATTTCTTCAGTGATGGTTGCTGCTAGACAGGTCAGCATCTGTCAGCTGGGAGCGTTTAGTGTCTCAGTTTCTTGCAGTGGCTGGCACTTTGTCTTGGAATACAGTACTGCTTTCTTTTCTCGCTTCCCCTCTAAGCATAATTCTACTGTATAGAAGTCCAGTATGGTGCATCATGTCTGTAAAGCCTTTCTTGTCGTCTCCTTTGCATAATGTGTCCTTTCAGTGCAAAGCTTCATCCAACGTAGGAGACAGTGTTTAACTGGGGGGAAATATTAATAGCTACAAGCAGCCTTTTGACCTGGTGGCCAGCTGTAGGCTGCCTGGCAGGATTCTGCCTTCTCCCAGGCTGGTGCAAAACGTACGGTGTGCTTGCTCATGGGCCTGCCTAACTGGAAGGTCTGGTTATATGGCTGTTGTTACAGCTCTGCTTGCCTCTAAAGCCTACGCGGGTTTCAGCTTTCCTGCGTGGGAAGGCCCTTAATGCCGGCAGTCAGGATGTGGGACCGCGGCCGCCGGTGCGCTCCGCTCCCCTCTGCACTGCTTGGGCTCCTCGTGTGAGCAGGGCGCTTACGGAGCGCGTGTGCTGCTGCGCCTCAGGAGCACACAACCTACTGAACATCTGCTGGCTGGAAATGTTTTATAAACTAGTGCATTGCCCAGAGATCAACTTGGTTTTTTGATGCATTCGGAAGACTTAGTAATCCATGTGGAAACTATTTAAAAACTTTGAAATGTAACTCCTAAAACTAATGTCTATACTAATACTTAAAATCTTATTTCAAGGGACATAGGAAAGAAACCAAGAGAGCCATCAGCCAGCTTCAACTGCATACAGTGAAACGTGGAGAAAAGGTAATTTAGTGTCTCTGGTTATTTCTGTAAGTTTTAAAAATGGTTGTAAAGTATTCAAAGAATTTAAACTAAAATTCCCACAATTTTAGGCTTATTTTAGGGCGTTTGTTTAAAAGGCAGAATTTAAAATTGAAGAGCCAAATTTGAGCTATGGATGAAATTAAGGCTACTTTGTTGCAAATAATAACTGGTTATACAGAATGTATAGGGGGCTGTAAAGATGAGGAAACATTGTTATCTTTTCAGCACTTGAAAACATCAACAAATAGATTGCAACATACTTCCGCACAGTTCTTACGGCTGATGTAATGTTCTGTTTTCTTAAAAGAACATTCACCTTCTTATTGATCCGAAGGCCTTAAAAATATAAAAAGCTTTGAAAAATAAAACACTTGTTTCATCTTTCGACATACAATACATTAAGGAACTGTGTAGGCTTAACCTGAAGCATAAATTTTTTAAAGTACATTTCTATGTTGTGAAATAAAGCTAATCTAAAAATTAAAGCAGCTTTCAGGAAGTTGGCTTTGACAGCATGTGACCTAAACTCAGCTGTATTAGAATAACTGAAGTAGAAAAAGCCAGCGTTTTGAAAGAAAATATTTTAGTTGGAGTTTCAGGAGTGCTGATCCTAGATGCAAAATTAGCTTCTGACTAGATTTCTGCTGCTACATAGGCATTTTTTTACCCCCCAACTCTTGTCTTGCTTGATGAGTTTTTATTTAAGGACTAATTTACTTGGAGATGAAAAACAAGGATTAGATTATTTTTAAATCTATGAATAAAATTAAAGTGAGAAAGGACACTGATATGTAAAAACTTTGAAAGCTGTGGTCTGGCAGAAGCTTTTCACCTCAGATCATGTGCCACAGAGAATATGTCCTTCATTTAGTAAATCAGTTTTGAAACTTAAAAAATCCTAAAAGTGTCTTTGAACTTACTTGCCTTTTCTTTTTATGCTTTCAGCATGCTTAAATGGTGTTTTATGAGTATTTCTTACTTTTAATTAGATTACTTTTTGATGGAATTTCGTGAGTATTTCAAGCTGTGAACAGAGGGATATTCATACTTCAATTCATACAATGGTGACATCAGAGATCAAGAAAGTGCTTTACACAAGTTTGGGTTCAATTCTGTCTATCAGAGCATAATGGCATCATAAAGTGATGTAGAAGGGTCATGATGAAACCTGTGTTAAAAACCACACGGAAGATGCTAATGGCTTTTAAAATCGATGTTCAGTAAAATCCTCCAAATAGGATTTCTATAGTGTGATTTTTGCAGTATACAGGGGAGTTCCTTCTGATAAATAGACCCTTGACTAAAGTAAATAAAATGGGGGAATTTGTTGTTATACAGTATGCCGGTTATTCCTATGAATTCTACATTCACTAAGAAGAGTAGAATGAGATAAGGTTAAAATTTCTCTATTAAAATAGAATTTTTCTGTGTGGTAAATAACGTCTTTTTAATGTGATTTGAATCAACCTGCTATCAGCAAATTTATGAAACTTAGTGATGCAGAGGTATTTTCATGAACTAATCTAAATTTGTCTGGAAATTTGTCCTGTCTACTCTGTAAATGTACATTTTTTTCTTTAAATATTTCCTTTCAGCCATTTAGAAAAAGTCTGTTTCTTTTGTTGTGACGCAGTACAATCTTTCATTATCCCCACTTGAGGTTGAGATATTTAACTAAAAATAGGTCATATATTAAAAGTGTATTTACTATCATGTAGATTTTTCCTGAGAAGCTTACGGGATTATTGTAGAATGGACGCTCATTTGAGTATGTGCTACATATGGTGTGCTTGGGTTTTGCCTCTTGTACAGAATAAAAATAACTTGTTATAGAATAAGCACTTGTCTCAACTTCGCTTACGTAAAAAAACAGTCTTAATGTGATTTACTTGGGAATTTAAGGCATTACTTGTGTAAATTGATAGCATGCAAAGGACAGAAATACTGGCCTTGAACTTGAAAGTTTGCTTGCAGAACTAATTAGTTTGAACATTTGTGGTATTGAAACGAAAGTGCTTCAGTAAATTATAAACCAAAAATACTAATTTTGTGGGGTTGAAAAGAAAGTTTTCCCACTGTCTGTTCTTCTAATACTTAGATTTTATACAGCCCAATTAATGTTGGATTCTTTTTCTTGTATGTGGAGCTATCCATCGTATTTGCACTGCAACTCTAAGCGTGTCTTCAAGAAGACAGCAAGACCTGTTAGGAAAGATATTTAACCCTTGAATAAAAATAGAAGTGGGGAAATGATTTCTGTCTAGCGTGAACTTGGAGAAAAGTAGTAAACCCAGATTGCACACTTGCATTCTCTTTTGGCTATGCAGGAATATCTGCTAGGATGTGGTAGAAAACAAGAAAAAGGTCAAGAAGAGGTTTGCAGTATTCAACCCCAAAAATCTCTTCTGCTCTTGGAAATCTTTGGGACCGTTCAGTCAGAATTAGATTGTGCACTTTGATTTGTGCTGACCTCTTTTAAAGTGTTTTCATCTTATAGCTACTTTTAACTGAAACATTCATGTGCGCCCATGAGCAAAGCCAGTGTGTGAGACTTAACAAATTACTTAGGGTGCCGTGTATAGCTATTTAAATTGGAAAATCTTGGTTTGGCAGCTTTTAGTATTTGGTAACTTGATCAAATCACCTCTTGATAGAATCTTGAATTAAATGAGCTAGATACTTTTACTTACTATACCATTTAATATATTTTGCCTTCTTTGAAGCTGGAGCTTGTTCTGTAATGAAATATGAATGTAATACACTTAAATATGTTTTCATATTTAGGGTTTAGATGTTGATGTGGAAAACTGTGCTGTATGCATTGAGAACTACAAACTGAAAGACACTGTCCGAATTCTGCCATGCAAGTAAGTTGCTATAATTATTCTTTACTCTTTAGCATGTTTTTCTGAAGAAATGGGGTGAGTTTCATATAAATTCTTTTGAATCTCTGGTGACAGAGCTGAAGCTGCCATTTGTATGGCCTGTTACATGTTGATGGGCACTGTGAGACCATGTAGCCCTTCATATGTGTGTGGGGGCAAGGGAGCAATTGGGAGAACTGTAGGAGTGAAGTAGAGCTTGCTTAAATTAGAACTGTACACTGTTGAACCGGTAACTGCGTGGTGTCTTTGTGGTTAGTGGCATCTCCTACTGCAGAAAGCTGGTGTGAAGCAAAAGGTTTCCAGAACCGTGTCTGTACTAGTAAACTGAGTAGCAGCTAATTGGCAAGATTATAAAGGAAAGGTTTATTTTTAATTTATTAACTTACACACTGTTTGAAGGAGGGGTGTGTGGCTTTCATGGTACGTTCTAAAGATCATTTCTTTTCTTTAGGCATATCTTCCATAGAACATGCATTGATCCTTGGCTTTTGGACCACCGAACTTGTCCAATGTGTAAACTAGATGTTATCAAAGCTCTGGGATACTGGGTATGTTGCACACTACTTTAATCTTCAAAGTAAAAGTACAGTCTAGGAGGTAAGACTTCATGCAACTGTTCAGAATGAGAACAGCTGTTATTTGACAAGACTCAAGAAGCTGGGCAATGATGCAAAGAGTAATTGAATGAGAACCAGAAAAATAAGGGAATTTTATGGGTAGGAACTTAAATAGTGTATTGAGCAGCTTATGAATCTTCTTTGATAACCATTTTTTTCTATCTCCAGCTGATGATATTAAGGAATTTGAAGCAGAGGTGAGACAGTTTGCCCAGGCTCCAAAAATATAGCTGAATTAAATAAATCTAGAACATATATTTGATGTTGTTGAGAACCGCAATTCAAAGGAAGAAATTACAGTATTTCTACATAGAATGTTTGTGTACTTCCACATATGCCTCGTGATTTGTCCCTGTAAATGAGCCGGTACTTAAAACCTTCCTAAAGACATTCACCAGAAATTGGTTAAATAGAGAAAATGATGTGCTCTCATTTCTTTCTGACAGCACCAGAAAAGAGAGATGAAGACACATGCGGTAGGTTACTCAGTCACTGTTGATAAAAAATGCTATAGGCAAGAATGTACCTCTCTTATCTCCTACTGATCTACAGAGATCTCTAGAAAATAGGGGGTTTTTTTCTGGTTTCAGGGACTTTCCTTTCATAGACTAGATCTGTATTTTGACTACCTTTTCTCTTACTAAATTGCAGAGACTTTCCAGATCTGTGGAAGAGTGTTATGAATTACTGTTTTGTTTTGTCTTGTCAAAGGGGACAATACTCTGGCTATGTAATATATATATACCAGATTTTCGTGCTTCTGTGTATTAAGTCAGACTTTACCCAAGGCTTGCAATCTTTGTCATGTGGAATAGCTATTGCTACTTTAATATTGTTATATTAGCAGCTTGGTTTCTGCTCACAGTCAATTCTTGGGGTTGATGTATCTTGTGTTATATGCAGAAGGACTTACCCTTTTGAATACAGGCTGGAAACTGAAATACTGGAACCTTCAGAATAACTATATTCCCTAAATTTGTGCTGTTGCAGGGGATATTTGATACTACACTAAACCAGGAGGAGTAATAACTCCTCTGCTTGTTGGCCAAAATGACTTTTGGAAGGAAGATTGAATGGGATTATATTAAATAGAGAAACACATTTCATTTTTCTAATGAAATGAGGCAAATATATATGCATCAATCATTCAAGTTGCACTGAAGCTAATAATGTGGGAAATCATTCAGGAATTTTTTTTTTAATTTAGTTTTCAGTTTGATACAGGTTGCCCAACCTAGTCTATGGAGTGGTTGCCTGAATTCTTTTCCTGATGTGAAGAAAAAAAATGCGAAGAGCAAGGCAGCTTGTCTCGGCAGTGTAGTCTGAGTGACATACCTGCAGAGAAGAATATGCAGCCTTATTATAGAAATATACTAAACCTTCTGCAGAGAGGCTCAAGGCTCAGTTCAGTTGTGGACAACAAATACTTGAGATGCTTTTAATTTTTTAAAGGCTTGAAATAGAAAAAAAGGCACCAAGTCCTATTATGTGACTTTTGTAAAGAGCAGACTTCAGTGGTCTAGTTCTTCATTATGCTATTTTTTATGAGAGAAAGAACTGCAGTTCAGCATGTGTGACTGATTTCATAGAGCATTACAGAATTTTGTTTCAGTGCTTGTTTAACTGTTTAAGTTCTGGAAACCAAAATCATTCATGCCCCTCCCCAACCCACAAACGTAAAGATAAGTATCACATGTATCTTGTGTTCAATTGTAGCATGTCTATAGCTCGTAAAAATTCAGTACATTTTAAATTATGCTGATTGGATACTAAAGAAGGAATCAGCCTAGAATTTCTTAAATCTTAAGATGGGCCTTTGCTAGTTGTTTGAAGAAGGGAAAAATACTTGCTAGGAATCAAAAAGAATAGCTACTTAAACTGCAATATATTTGCTTATATATAAATAACACCAGTATGTCTATGCTAATGAAGGTAGTCTGTTTAATCATATTGTCTTGGTTTAGAAGACAGGTGACTGCCAGGGGAAATCAGAGCCTCCCTGGAATAGAGAATGTAAACCCCCCACCTCCGAATTGCTATAACTTTGAAATTATGGGGCTTTCAAGCAAAGATGTAGGGATAGGAATACCAGTTCTTTACTAAGAATAATTACAAACTACAAAGATAGTGGTACAGAGAAAAAGAACAACAACAAACAAATAATCCCAGAAACTCTGACAGGGTCAGAATACGACCTGACACCCTGTTGGTC
>WEIT01041370.1:3445-14043 GCA_013389985.1 Dryoscopus gambensis | reverse complement strand
CACTGCCCCATCTGGTTTTAACGATTGACCCATTAACAGAAGGCACCCACCCTCTTTCCCCTGGAGTTACAAGAGATGAAAATATCTTTCAACCGGTTTCAACAGATGAAATAGAATAAAATTTTTAGTTACATACTGCAACCCAAGACACGTATAAACAGAACTATATGTATAGGACTTTGATCTATTCTGAAAATTAATTCAGAATTGTATAACTCATGCTATACAATAGGTGAAATAAATCCCGTTGCCTGTGATGCAAATGTTGCATTCCTGCAAAGTGACAAGCCAGCATGTTTGTGTTTTTGGAACAGACTTAAAGTTAGGCTGGAGATAGAGAGAATTTGGTTCTAATGTAAATGTTTGCTCACCCTAGTAAAAAAAAAAAGTCTTGGCCAACTACTGTCGTGAAAAACTGAGACTTGGAGGCTTCTGCAAACTCAAAGGATCAATAGGTTTCCTCAGAGGAGACTTACGTGCTGAGCTCGCCCCTAACCTGCAGCAATACTGTTGTTACAGTGTTGAAATAATCCCTCCAAAAGGCTGCCTGGGTGGACTCCTGTTGCTGGTTTTGCCTTTGGAGTGGCTTTGGACAAATGGCTTTTCTTCTGGTTGGCTTTCTTTCTTTGCAGTCAGACAATAACCTTGAAAGTGAACAGTATCAACACTATTCCCAGGAGTAATAGCTAAAAAAATGGTCTTTTTTTTCCAATAAGGTGAGGTTACAAAAGGTAACATGGAGGAATGCTGATGTCTGATGGTAGACAAAAGTGACAGTTAAATGTGTTTCATTTTGAAGGGGGACCCTGAAGATGTACTTGAAGTTCCAATACCTGAATCCATAAGTGGCAGCGTTTCAGTTGGAAGTCTGAGTATTGCTTTGCAAGATGATGACAGAAACGAAGTAAGCGAATTGTCAGCTTCCTCCACTAATGAATCGGTACTGCAGTGTACCAGCTTAAAAGAGGACGCGGGGGAAACCACAGCATTGCTTGGTAAGTAATTCAGTGTTTCACTGGACAAACTTTAGCACTAGACATTGCATTAGAAGAAGCCCTTCTCTAGCTGGTGTGAGCAGTTAGTACTGCAGTGCACTCCGGACTGAGTGGTGTCACTTACTACTGGTCTTCAAAAAATACAAGCAGATTTTCAAAGAACTCTGTCGAGCTGGAAAAAACTGGACTTGGGGGAAGAAAGATGTAAACAGTGTCTTATGAGAGTTACTCAGAGAATCTCGAGAACCTTAGGTATATATGAGCATGAAATTTGTCGCCAGAGTCTGGATTAATGTAACAGATAAAGCATATTAAAATAGTAAAACAACAAACAATTTTTCTTTTAATTCCTGATTTCTAGATGTGGATGCCAGTAATAACAGGCATGGAGAACATCTATCTAATGGAAATTCCCACTGAACTGCTTCGTGGAAGATATCTTGAATAGACTGTTGAAGAACTATTATTTTTTATTTAATTAGTATGGACTTTTGTCTAGTGAACAGAAAAAATAACAATGTAAATTATTTTATCTTTCAAACTTTTCTAGCTGGTGTTCCAAAAGGGCTAATAACTAAGAATTTTGTACACAGGAGGATTTTATAAAATCTCCTCTGGATGTCTCATCCTAAAAAAAAAAAATGCAATAACCCTTTTTCTGTAAGCATTGTTGCAATGTCATTGTGTTCCAGAGGGCTGTAACAAAGATGAAGACTAGGCAGTGAAAATTATGTAGAATGTGTAATGGTTAAATATTTTGGATGCACTATTTACATTCAGTATGTACACATGGAGAACACTTACAAGCCACAACTATTAAAATGTTCTGAAAGTTCTGATCTGCTGTAATTGGAGATAAATATTCTTAGAAAACACATTAACCTTGAAGGAATCAAATACTATAATGGATATGTTGTGTATCCTTTTCTTGTGATGGAAAAATTGCTGGTTGCAATACATGTAACAAATACTTACTCAGTCTTGTAATGTGTTCTACTCAGAGTGGATGCTGAGAAAAGGAAACCACCTCCATCTTGCTAGCTTTTTTACTGAATTTGGCAGTAATAGGTTGTGCTAGGTGGTCTTCACGTGCTGAGCATGTAGACTTATTTAGTATATGCACACTGGTTACCTCTTTCAATCTTAAACTCAGTAGAACAGAGGTAAAGGGCTAATTATGGCTGAAATATATTTATTAGTCTATTTATAAGAATTTACATAATTTCTTGCTCCTGTTCCCATCCTGACCCACTTTATGTACAAACTGAAACAGTTGCTCAAGAAATACAAAGTTTGGGTTTGTTTGGCTTTTTCTTTTCCTTTGCATAGAGATGCTGGAATTCTCTTGGATATTCCACATTAGGAGTTTTGACTGGGTTTGCCATTAGCTTTTATTCCTTTCTTTTAGATTAGCAGTATTGTGCCTTATAGTAAAACACTTAAGAAATCTGAAGCATCTGAGAGTAAATATAAACCCTGGCATCTCCCATTATGACCTCTTATTCAAGTATTTATATACTGTAAGTGGTATAAGGAATTGCTAAACTGTTTTGTAAAGAAATATGTGTATTTAAAACACTACTTAAGAGTGTTAAGTGAATTCTTTAGGATTTTAGCATTGTCGTGTTATAAATACTATGCTACATTCCTCAATTTTCTTTTGTAAAGGTGTTGCTACAGGTTGCTTAAAACAGTGTCTTTCACTAGACATTTGTTTTAGAGTGCATTTTGTTTTTAAAATGTATATTTGGAATGTTTTTAAGAGAATATGCAATTCTTTTTCTAACTTATATTGAGCTTCAATAGAAGCAATAACTTTTTTTAATTTTAAAATGAATGTTCCAGAACTTACAGAGGTTTCAGCTGGGGAAATATACTCTGAACTTCTACTTTGCAGAGCAGATGTTTCACCCTAAATTTCCTTTAAAAAATTCCTGTTAATGCCTACTTTAAAAAAAATATCTGCCTCTTTCCCTGTAAGAGTATAACTTTTAGGTTTACTGGAAAACTGTCAGGTTGTAGTTCTGATGTCACCAGCAGGTGCAAGCTTTTGTGATGCCTTTATCTTACAAGAAGCACATGAGAATGGATATGACTGACCAAGCATCTTAAAAACTGAACAAATAAAAAAACAACCCACAACTAAACCAAACAATGTGTAGGGACACTTATGTCTCCAAGAGAAGCTTATCAACATTTCCAGAACTGCCTTTATAACTATCTCTTCGATATTAGAAACTAAGTCTTCTCCCTCTTTAACACAAAACTGAACATTGATGTAGTAAATGTTGAGAGGGTTTAAACTCTAGCTCAAGGAGGAACCAAAAGAGAAGTTATCAAGAGAAGTGTTGTCAGTCTGTGGATTGTGTCTTGCTGATACCTACAGCACAGTATTCATTCTGGAGAGGAGAATTGTGGTAAGTATTTGAGCTTTTATGTAATACCTATTAAACCAAAAGCTTTTCTTAAGAATTAAATCTCAGATCTTGCAGAAAGCTGGAAGAAAAGCTAAGGAACCTGCAAACTGAAAAGTGTGCTTATAAAATCTGGTGTGTGCTGACTCTAGGAAAATAGCCGAGTATGAAGACTCCTGAGGTCTGTTTCTCATGCTGGCACTGCACCTGTTTCATTTCAGTCATTCACAAAAACAGTTACAGTTGTTTCAGTCAAATAGGTTTGCACATAGTTGATCTTTGATATAGATAGGTCTTGCAAGGCCAGCTGTGCTGCTGAGGAGTGATGACAATAAAAGGCCGAATTGCAGTGCCTCCAGCAAGCAGTTTGCTCTCCTTGGAAGCACAATGACAAAAATGATCCGAAGCGAATCACTAGTCTGACCTCAGTCAAAAAGCTGACATGCGTTAGTAAAAAGAGAGGTAGGAGGAAAAGTCCAGGGCAGGAAAAAGACAATCTATGGAGCTTAAAACAGGAACAAGAGAGGCTTAGAAACAGGAAGCATATGACCTGCTGTTCAGCTCATCCATTACATTGAGTAAATGGGTATAGGCTGCTGAAGGTAAATAAAGGTGCATGGACTTGGCTGATCTGGATCCCCACTAAGTTGGATCAAACTGGTAGTGCTAGTTTCTAGCACTTTACCTACCACAAGCTTGTGTATGAAGATCAGAACTAATGTTTTTTTCATCCCCTCCACAAATGCTTTTTGTAGAGTAGGGGCCTCCTTACTCCCTTCCCTTCCATTTGGGGAAGCTGTAATCGGCCTCTTCTGCTTCGGCCGTGTCCTGCCTGGTGTGGGAGCTGCAGCTCTGTGTGTTGTGGGTTCCTGCTGCCTCCTCCTGCCCTCATCTCTTTTCCCAGCTGCACACTTTCCATAAAACATGCAGGAACCTGTCTTGGTCACCTCTATCTCTTTGTTAGATTTTGCTGTAATCAGGCAGAGTGTTTCTTACTAGAGGCATTCATGTGGTACCATTATACAAAAAACTAAATTGCAGAGCCCACATGAAGTCTAAAACCCCTCAATGGTGATGCTGAATACATCACTTGGGAAGAATTCATAGCAGGACTAGGGGATGCTGGTTTTTGTGGAATAAGTTTTGTTAGTGTTGTGTTAATTGGTATGGCTTTGCTACTGCTGCTGTCTCTTAGGGAAAAATTTTGTGAAGCTAAATGATTTTCAATTTTTTTTTGAAAAAGGAGGTATGAACATGTCAAAATGAACTGCTGTCTTAAAGGAAAAACTGGAGGCCCCCTCTTTGTTCAGAAATTTTTGTTTATTAATAATAGTCTACAAATGCCAAACTGGAGAAAACTTGGTAGTAAATAATTGTCTAAACTGTCCTTCAGACTTGACAGCAAGCAAAAATGAACCATAGACAGTTTAGATCTAAAAGCATGTTAATAGTTTAATTACTTGCAGTACCAATTTAACTAGAAAGTCTGGATTTTCTTTTACTAATGATTGCTAGACTGGATTCTTCTTTGGCTCTAAGCAATGCTTGGAGGAGATTCTTGGGATGTATTAGAGAAGTTTGATACGATAGCAGTAACTCCTTTCGCCTGCCCCTTACCCCCTACACTGCATGTGAACATAGTCCAAGTAGCCTGTTGCCACTAATTAGAGCTAGATTTTGAAGGTCTACTGGAGGAGTTGTAGGATAATTTGCCTACAGTGAAAATGCCTTAATAAACTGCATACCAGTATATTCCTGCAAAAGCTGGCCTGTTGGGAATTTTGGTCCTGTTCACATTGTAACTGGCAGAGAGAAACACCATTGCAACACCTTTGTCAAGCGTGCAAAGCTCTTTTTTAATTACCTATTGATTTGGCAATGGTCATTCAGGTTTTCTGCCCATCCTGCAAGGTTCCTCTTAAACCAGCCAGTTGTAGTTGTGCAGAGTCCAGCAAGACTGTCCCCCTGGGTATGTTGAAGACATGCAATTTTGTAATTAAGGCCATGGTGAATTATGGTTCCTAAAATGGAATAGGTTTTTGGGGGTTTTTTTAACTGGAATGCCTGTAAAAAATATTAACATGTCTTTAAGACTGGTTTTCACTGTATGTGTTCTTTTCTCTTACAGGTGATATGTGAAGATTTGAGAATTGGAATTCATTAAACATGCACAAATCAAGCTGAAGGCTTTTGGTTTTGTTCAGTATGGGTCCTGATCTCTCCTCAGATATCCTGCTCTATTGCAAAACTTGATTTGAGAAAGTTTTAAAAGTAGAATGCCTTTATAATTGCATGTATTTGTGTGAAGAGTGCATTGCCTGAGACTGTCCATTATACTTCCATTGGACCTGAAGCTACTTTTCACCATCTGAAACATGGTAATGATATTGCATTTTTAAATGAGCGTATCCTTAATTCAGAAGAGCAAAATAAGTCTCCATTATTTGTTAGTCTGAAGCTTAAGTCCAAAACTTTGAAGCCACTTACTTCTGCTATAAACATATACGTACAGAAAACTATTTGAATTTGCTAGTCTGTCGAAAACTATTCACAACTGGCTGTCTTTTATTGTAACCTTGAACTAATTTGGTTGCATTGTTTGGATTAAGCACTTGTGTCTTTTCCATTGTGTATGTATAGTTGTAAGAATGTCAAGTTATGCATTGTTGTTGTAACTTAATGGCTAAAAGCTCAAATTCCATAATAAATTATACAGAACTTTTAAAAAGCAATGTCTGAAACGCTGGAGGGTTTTGTTTTCTTTGGTACACTTAGGAATGGGATCTGAGAGACTCAGCACTAGCGCAACACAAAACAAGCTTAACTTCATGCTGGGCAGCTAAGGGGAGATCCTTTCAGCATGTGGTGCTTTCCCCATGTCACCCCTATCTGGGTGGGCTGGGTCAACCTTGGCTGGCTGCTTAGGGAGGAGGGAGATGGAAGAAGTTGTGGGTCAAGCTAAGAAACAGTTACCAATTACCAGCCCAGACAAAACAGATGTGACTTCATGAAGATTACTTTTAAATGGCAATAAATTAGTTTTAGAGTAGGATAGTGAATAGAAGACTAAAACTACCCTTCTGTAAGCGGACTGTTCTTCCTTCCATGGTGGCAGGAAGGGGAAGGATGGTGTGAGCCTGTAACAGGTGGTCTCTGCTGTTCCCTCACCCTTTTGTCCTGCCCAATCCTGAGCTCCTTCCACAGAGCTGCAGTTCTTAACAACTGCTCCAGTGTGGATCCTCTCCATAAGGTACAGACTGCTCCAAGGTTAGCACTGAGCTGCCACCAGGCTGGCTGAGGGGCTCTGCTGTGCCAGCTTGTCCTGGCTGGGTCTGGAACTGGGCAGCCTTGGCCTCTTCTCACAAAGGCCACCCTGCACTTGCCCAATACCACAGCCTTGCTGTGTAAACCCAATACAAATTTGGGGAAGCATGGCTTATCTTTTCTCCTAGCAAGCAAACAATACAGAAGCACACAGCAAACAAATTTGAATGTTTTTATGAATGCACAGGGCTCTGAAATTAATATATAACAGACATACCTATGATAACTTATAAAAATTATCAAGAAGTTTTATGATTTTCTGTGATAAATCCAAGGACTAGGGATTTATGTATATCAATGCAACTCAAGCAAATACAGTGAAGATGCAGAACAGCTAGACTTTTGCTGTAGTATCTTAGTAGCAACCTTGGGGAGGAGGCTTAAATTGTTTTTAACTAAATCTGTAAATCATAAAGTAGATAGCAATGCCTTTAACCAGTGGTGATCATTTTTCTATTGGAGCCTGTTACTTCATCATAGTCCTGCAGCTTACATTCCAAACACTAGTCTAAACTGTATGTATGTTTTTAAAGAGGGGTACTACTACACAGAAGATAAAGTTGGGCTCCAACTTTAGTAGATAGAAAACATTAAGATATGATTTCAGAGCACAAGCTGGGTTAACTGTTGCCACTAAAAATGCCTGATTGCAAATGCATTGGGTTTGGAAGCAATGGCTAGAATTGGAACAGACCTTAAATAAGCGTTACTTTAGCTGACCTGATATATTCTAACTGGAAAGCTACACAAGTCTTAACTCCTCATGACTACAGAACACTTCTCACAGGACTTTTTACTGAAAGATTATGATTGATGGGATTTTAAATCAAAGCAATTTCACAGCTTAACTTACTCAGAAAGAAAAAGCCAAAAGACGGTCTTGACTTTGCATTATTGATCTTGTACTTCCTAAAAATTTGAGAAGCAGATGCAGATTTAAAACAGCTTTCATTTAGCAAGCAGCATTAAATCAGAACTTGTTAAGTTTCCAAGCTACTTTCCTTTAGTCTCAGGGCTTAAATATAACAGCAGCTACTCTATTATCAGCTTAAAATTATAATTTAGCACACTTCATCCCCAGTTTCCCCAATACCTAGCATCTAACATGAAAGCTACTCTGCCTCTGTGCTCTAGAAGGAAGAGGCTGTTTAACTTTGGAAGTTACATAGCAACTGTCCATGCAAATTTGGAAGTGAAAAGAGATTGGAATTTTTTTGATTTTTATGGAAGAAATGTGACCCTCTTTCCTCAATGAAGCCTTCTCACAAGTGTGAAATAGGTGTGGTATTTCAACTGCTGCTGCCATGATTCTGAAAATACTCAGTGATCTTGATAGGAGAGACTATTGCTCTGAGGCTACAGCACCCAACTTCATTTCTGCCATGTAAAGATAAGCCTTTAGCTGTTTCTAGACATCAAGACAGACTTTCCCTTACTCACCAAAACCAGAATACATTGTTAGGAGTTCCAGCCAGCTCCTAGAAGGTCTTACACAGTGAACAAAAGGCAAAACAAGGCACTTACTTACCTTGATACAAGTTGACTTTAGTTATATATAAACAATTTTGTACCCAAAGACAATGAGTGCCAGATTAATTCTTAGATTTGCTGTGAATGCTAAGTATCACTTATATTCTCTCTGGAACTACAGCCTGAATTTCAGGGCCTGCATACAACAAACAAAGTTTAACCATAGTGAAAAATAGTGTAAGGCCTAACAACACATTTCACAAATTCAAACGTGTATCAGAAAAAGCCTTATTTATTGTTCAAATGCATAAAATGCTATTTATAATGTAATTAACATAATACATAATTAATCCAGGGATTTGAATTTAAAATGTACAATTAATTGGTATAGAACAGTTGCAAGAGAGTTTTTTTTGCCATTGACAGTCACTTTATTTTGATGTTTTTGTTTCTGATGGATTTTCCCCAGTGTCCAGTGTCTTCAGCAATCTGAAAAGGCCAGCTGCTTCTCGTATCCGACTGAACTCAATGCAGAATGCTTGCACTTCTATAAACAAGTCCTGTACATTAATAATTTTGTTTCTGATTAAAGACTGAAGAAAGACACAAACAAGACGGACCAGGCGGTTCTGAAACATAAGAGAGGTGATTTAATAATCCAAATAAATGTTTGCAAGCATGTCAGTTAAAGGACCGTTGGCCCCCAGGAGCAGTTTAGCTTCAGCAGTTATATCCTTGTTCCCAAGCTTTGTACATGCTGCCCCTTCTCTTCCATTTCCCATACTACTACTATATTTTAAAAATTGACTGCTTTATCATTCTTGTACTTCTGGATGCAGGAGCCTTCTCAGCATTAATCCCATGCACAAATGCAGTACCAGGTCTGCCTATGCACTGTACTTAATTTATTATGTCATCTCTGAATAAAGGCAGAGGGAAGAGAGAATAGCTGAAGATGATGTCAAGATTTGGGTCTTGCTTAGTCTTATTTTCTACAGTAACACCATAAAGAAAGTTTAACAAGTTTCACATCTCAAAATTTCCACCACCGTATCATCAAGGAACTCCAGAGGGGAAGTGACACCAACAAAACTGATTCCAAGCTTCCTTCATGGAATGTGCTCTGTTGCTGAAGTAGCAGATGACCCTTCTGCTCTGTATTGGAGAGACAGTTTCAGGGACACCTAATCCAAGAACTCATGGCTCATTTCCTGCCTGATCCAATGAAAAGACAGGGAAGTGTTCCTCTTCCTTAAGAGCTACTTAGGCAATACCTTGAAGGCCACAATGGGAATTGGCAGTGAAAGCTTAGGAACTGGCACTTAAAATTTCTCATACATAGATCCAGTCACCAACCATCTGCTTTACACAGAGCACATTCTTCCCCAAGGACAAAAACAGGTCTTTATCATTAAAGTGCTTTCATACTTCACATTGTTAGAAAGAGTTGAAACCAAACCTTTCTCTATAAGCAATTATGCATGTGAGGGATGTTTATCAGATAGAACTGAGGGATGTGACAGATTAAGTGTCCAAAGCATTTCAGATTATGTGACACTGAAAATAAGATATCAGCTATTTTTCCAGGAACTGAGCTTACTGCTGTAAAATTTTCTACTTAAGAGAATTCAGAAACTGAACAACTTATTTCCTTCACCGTGATCAAAAGGCATCACATGATTTCTCTGCAACACAAATTAGTTACATGAGTAATTTTAATAATCCAGGAACATGAAACTCAGCAAAAGAACAAATGCAAGATACTGGCTGACTCCCAGTCTCTTGAGGATCATTTCCAAAAGTAATTTTGTACCATGCTTTTCAAACAAAACCTCTTGTGTCTCAGCTGCTGTAAAGCAGCCCATACACATTAAAAAATGTTAGATCTCAAGCTGTGCATTCTGCTTAGTGATCAGTATATGTTCCTTGACCCTCAGAACTCTTTTTTGTTCCCTGTGTCCCTGAAGCACAGCTGCTACGTGCTCTCAGCAGCCCCCTTTGAGCATTGTACCACCCTGGGCATATTCTCAGCTGTAGCCCAGGTCTGCTGCTATTTTCCTACTCCACTACCAAATGTAATAGCACAACTACTCAGCAAGTCACAGATCAAGGCACCCATGTGTCTGGCAAAATCCTAAAGCAGAGAAAGATCAGCAGCCACCAAAAGATAACACATGGTCAGTAATCATCTGAAAGGGATTGAGAACACAACAGGGGGATTGTTGCTATCTAAAACCACACTGCAACCCTATCCCTGTGCACTGCACACAACTTTCATTTCTGTAGCTTAAGGATATAATAGAGCTGGAGAAAGCACTAGAGGACACCAAAAAAGCTTAAAGGGAAAGGAACAGCTGTCTTGTTGCAAGGGACTAAAGAGGTTGCAGTCCTTCAG
>WEIT01041363.1:32517-43433 GCA_013389985.1 Dryoscopus gambensis | reverse complement strand
AAATCAATCTTATATCTGGATCATTGCAACTTGCCCCCTTTAGGAATCCTTTACTGGATATCCAAAGAGGGTCACTGAACACTCAAATCATGAGGTATCACTGCTGTTCTGATCCCTAAACAGATTGTTCAAACTAGAAAGTGATAAACAGCAAACCAACAGGTCCATTCTGAACATGTGATACTTTGAATTTGTACTGAAATTAATATTTTTAGATTTGCAATTAAGGTGGAGATTCTGAGACTCCTGGGAGCTGTTCAGAGAGCACACATTGGGAATTTTATGCCCCAAAAAATTAATATAAATCAAACTCAAAGCTTCTACTCTACCAAAATAATTTAAAATCACTCTTGTTAATAGTTGATTAGCCATACCAGCTAAACAGGGCAATGAGTGCTACTTATTACACTGGAGAGAAGAGCTGCCTAAAAGCAGAAATCAAAGTCTCAAGGATTTAAAGATGCAGAGCACTGGGGAAGGCATTTGACCAGTACTCAGTCACACACTCATATTATATGATGCGTGGCTTACAAGGAATGATTCAAGTGTTAGAGATGTGTCATGTGCTATCATGGGATGCTATTTAATATGTACATCACTTTTGTCACTCCAGCTCATTGTCTAAGAAAAGGAAAAACCTAGCGGGATGTAGTGAAATGGCAATGGTATATTTATGTAAATGCACCCTTCTCATAAAGATTCTCATCAAACAAGATAAATTACAGTTCATCCTCAACTTGAGGCAAATGATAAAATATCAGAATATTTTACACTTATGCAATTATTGTCACCTGGAAGAACCCGCTCTAAAGGGATGGTGTGAAGCAGTGGAGAGCTCTGGGACAGGATTTCCTTAAGTAAATACATCTCATATTTCTGTAGAGAAAAAATTAACATTGCAGAGTTCTATATTAATATAGAATCATGAAAAAAATTGTAAAACTATATCGGTATGTTAATGGACTAAGTCTTCAAAATAGGAACCAGATTTATATTTCGTCTTATGAAATGCAACAAGTCCTTTTAGATCTTTCAGAAGTGAAAAGAATTAATGTTCATCTCTGGAAGTGTGAAAAATTATGCTTAATCTGTAAATATAATAACTTTACAGATTCTAGTGTGAAATTAATACATCACCACTACATAAAATGTATAATTCATGTACTGATACCCAGTCAGATGTAGCAGCCATGAAAACTAAGGCATCTGCAAATCATCAGCATACATCTGCAAAACAAGTGATGGCAAAAATCCTCTAAAGTTGGACCATGTGGGGGTTTTTTTAAGTATCAAATTTTCACTGCATCTACCTCTTACCTTTGCAAGCTAAGATTCAAAAATGGAAATAATACTTAGAAAATAAGATAAGTTTGGCTGGTTGGTTGGTTTGTGTTTAAAATCATTATCATGTCTAAATAGGAATTGAATTAGTTGTTTTGAACTCTAGAAGACAAATAACTGTATACAATGAATATAATTATGGCACGAGCTCTAGGAGAATAGTAGGGGCATATACTGAAACAATGATGTAGCTTGTAAGTGTTGCTGAGGGCAGGATTTGGGAAATAGAGTGAGCAAATCAGGAGCTAGTGACACAGATCATAGGCAGACCCTCACAAACTTCCATTGACTTCGAGTCCTTCTCTGTTGGGGACCAGAGTGTGAAGGATCCTCCCCAGCACATCCAGAAGGTCACAGATCTCTGATAAAGTCACAGTGAGCAGATTGCAGGGGACACCATGAAACATATATGTACCACGGAAGTGAATAAAAGTAGCATGTAAAGTTGTGGATTAGCTTAGTCAGTAATTTAAACAATGGAAAGGTAGATATCCTAAATATAAATTTATATACCAAGAAACAAAAAAATATCCCAAAGAAGCCAGAATCTGTACAACACATTTACTGAGAGACAGAACTGAGTGGATTTGAGACAGTGTGCATAATAGGTACTCAGTGTCTGATGTAGTGGATATCACAGCCACAGAGTGAAAATGAGGGAAAACAATGGCATGCATCTGCGATGGCCGGAGTGCCAGAGTATAGGGATCCCAGCAGGAAAAGCAGGAAAAGCCAGTGCAAAATGCTTCATTTCTGTAGCTCTTTACAGGGATCTCTTTCACATTTCAGCTCAGTGCCAATGTCCCCATGTAACCAAAATACAGTCTGAAAGACAATTGACTTTGTTGCCTGAACCTCAGAGTATTCCCCCAAAGCATTCCTACTCATCCTTAGGGGAAAACGCTGACAGGATTTGCAGGACCTTGCACAGAAGCCACAGGAGACAGAGGCCTCATTCTCCTCTCCATCACCCAAGGCTATACAAAAAAATCCCTCTCCCCCACCGAGCCTGATCCCGCTTTGCTCACCAGCTGCCATTCACTGTTCTTCAAGCAGCCCGAAAGCCCATTAGCCACTCGCTGGCAAGAAACGGGACGTTCCCAAAGCACCCAGAATGTGCTGCAGCCCCAAGCTGTCAGCACAGACTCTCCAGACACTGGCAGAGAAATGAGGGGAGGAGAGCTTTCATTAGGAATTGCAGCAGAAGCTGGATGGCTTCAGGGTACTTGTGGCATAAAAGACAGCCTTTAAGTCACCTTCATATGTAGCCACAAATCAGAGTCTGGCTCTTTGCACAGGACTGAAACATGAAAAGAATCTTTTAAAAGGATACAAGAGCAAAGAAGCATTTTGTACTGGCTAGTCCTGTTCTCCCTGCTGTGATCTCCACACATTGGCACACTGGCCTTGACAGATGCAAAGCGTTTTTTGTTCCTTCACTCTCATTTTGCAGTGGTGGCACAACTACAAGAAACACTGTGAATCCATTAATCAATTACTCTCAAATATCCAACTCCTCCTCAGACCAAACAGATGCCCCACAAACTTGTCACTGCATGTCTCAGGGTGCCTTTGTGAAAAAAGTTGTTTAGTTGTTTTACTTATTTTAAGTAAAGAATTAGCAGAAGAAGCTACATGTAAGGTTGGAGGAATAAGCAGAACTTGGTAGCACAGAATCATAGAATGGTTCGGGTTGGAAGGGACCTTAAAAATCATCTTGTTCCAACTCCCCTGCCATGGAGGCAGGGACACCTTCCACCAGAACAGGTTGCTCAGGTCTCCATCCAACCTTGAACACTTCCAGGGATGAGGTATCCACAATTTCTCTGGGCAATCTGTTCCAGTGTCTCACCACCTTCTGAGTAAAGTTCTTCCTAACATCTTATCTAAATCTTTCCTCTTTAAATTTTTCTTTGCCCCTACACCTCTCATGGGAAAACTGTTCCAGAATTTTACTTCATCGACAGCTAAAAATGTCCTTCTAGTTTCCAAATTTAATTGTATTTATGATTGCTTTATACTCATTTGTCCTTTTGCCAACACTGCTCTTTAGCTTCAGCACTTCTTTTGCTTCCTCAGTCATTTCCCATACACAAGCTTGCAACTTATTAGTCTCCAAATGCATGACCTTGCACCACACAGCAGTGAATTTCATCTGATTTTCACTACTCCAGGCCTTAAGTTCATCCACTTCTTCCTAGCTGACAGGCTGCTCCTATTCAGAGTTCTTTCATCTGTATATTTCACACATACATATCTCCTTTTTGGGAAAATGAGATGAACAAAAACATTAAAAAAAATTAGTCAGAAGACCAATCCTTAAAAATTGTACTGTAACCTAGTCCTGTAGTTCTTAAACTCTCACATGATTCTTTACTTGCTTTGCAACTTTCTTTCTGATGAGCATTATCCCTAATTTCCCTAGGAGATGCCAGATCACATACACAACTACAGTCCAGCTAGAGGAGTCTAATTGCATTTTCCTATAATAGAAAATGAATTATCTTATCAACGAGGTCCCTATAGATTTATCCTCAATGTATTCCATCAAATCAGTGCTGAGCAGTGGCCAAAAGGACAAGTTGCTGAAAGATTGTTTGCAAAAGTGCCAGGTGCTGTATATTTTATCCAGCACAGTTCACCTTCATTGCTCATAACCCAAACCTCTGTTGGTGGCTAATGTGACACCAGTTCCAAAGTTTGCCCCTGCCGGGCTGAACCAAATTCCATCACCCCTTGGACCTGAGTACCCCCATTTATCTCAGCAGCTATCCAGGGGCACAGAACTTCCCCTTCTTCCCTGTCTTTAGATTCATGTTGTATCAAGGTGCAGTATAGTCTATAGTAGCCTGCGGTAGAAAATTGCAGTTCTAGCAATTTTCTCTAGCAGTAAGCTCCAAAAAGAACAGAAAGTTCCATCAGGGAAGGGACAAGGCAAAAATGTGATCTCTTCTCCCAGATTCATGACATTCATGAAAAACTGAGCCAATAAACACAGTCTCACGTCATCATGATGGCACTGGTGTGCAGGACTCCTGAATTATGCCAGTTTGATTTGATTGCAAACTTCTACAGAAGCTGGGGGTAACATAACAGAAACTAAAGAGATTGAAAAACTTTTTCTATTTTAGCAATTCCCTAAAGCTATTAGTCTACAGTTACTTTGCATCTGGCTTTATTCATAAGACCTAATGATGAAAGCATTCAAACTATATTAGCAGAGTTCTGTGAAAGCTCAGATCATCACTGCACACAAAAGCATTGTGTGCTTTCACCTCAGCAATACCTCCTGGTAAGAAGTAAATAAATGTACCACTCCACAAACTATCCTCTGTGAGGGTGTCTGCTGCTCCACAGGCAACCCCCAAAACTTGGTTCACTAATTTAAAATGAAAGTCAGAGTAATTCAAGTTGTATCCTTTAAGAGGAGTCAGTTGAAGTCATCCAGAATTCATGCTTTGGAAGGCAGCAATGTATTTATGTCACATTGCCTACTACATGGTCTTTGCAAGCAAGCACATAAATGTATAAAAGGAATATCATATTCATTCTGGTAGGTTTAAATTTGTTCACGCTCCCCTCATGACAGAAGAATTTGTCAGCTCCCTCTCAGAAGTATATAGAAACATTTGTTTTAACTTGTTTAAAATGAACCTACTAAGAAATTATCTAAGACATGGCTCCCCTCCTTTTCACTCTGCTTACAGCAGAAAATAAAATCTGGCTGTATCTGAAAGAGGAACACAGCTTTTACTTCTACCAGCATTGGAGGTTTTGACAACCAGCTACTCAGTCATAACACAGTAAATATTGATTTACATTTCAGATCAAAGATATGAACAAAAGACCAAAGACAGTCAACTTTCAGAACACACTGTATTACATAGAAGTGTAAGGCATTAGGTCAAGTACTCCAAATCTTCCTCTCGAAATTGGTGACATTTTTAGTCTTCCTTCAAATGGAATATCCTAAGACATTAGGCTCCTGAAAGGTTTATGAGAATCAACTGCAGGGTGCAAAACAGATGTTATTGATGCTGCCATTAGTGAAAGGTGGGAAGAAATTAAGTCACCACTCATTTCCTTTGGCAGCAGCCAGGCTGACGTGCGCTCTCTGGCTGTCCGCTCAGCACAGCTACTGTTGGACACACCACAGCACAGACTTTCTTTTCTGCCTGCTGAGCAGAAAAAGCACTGAAAGGAGTTTGGACATCTGGGAACTCTGCACCACAGGAAGAGTTTTAGGAAAGCATAAACTGGTCAAGATACAAGAAAAATGACCATGGATGTAGAAATGTGAAAATATTATAGAAGAAAAAGGAAAAACAAATGGGGTTGTTGTTTTAAGGGAGTCACAACAGACAGAGGAAGTTGAGGTTATTAGACAGGAGGAACTCAGGGCACAAATCTGCATGATATCTGTCTTTGTGAAGATTTTTTTTCAGAGAACAATTTTGTAAGAGCCAAAGTGAAGAATGCTGAATGAAATCCAGTGACTCAGTCCAAAGGAATTCATTGAAAACTGCAGATGCTCTTAATTTATCAAAATTTGTATTTGTGTTTGTAGGTTTATTTGTATTCCAAATGTACAAAGAATTTTATTTGAAAGTGCTTGTATTTCTGAAAAAACAACATTATTTATAAAGATTAATTTAAAAGATAACACAACAGAGGCATTTATATGCAGTGCATACTGTGAGAAACCTTAAACCCTAACAATGTGAACAATAATTGAATTAAAAAACAGTATCAAAACACTAAACAAAAATCTGACAAGTTGGATGAGCAACATCAAACTATATATTGACTTCTTTTTCTATCTTGTCAGTAAAAATAAAATCAAAAGTGGAGAGAAAGGAAAATAAGCCCCACAGTTATCAGAACAAATAAAGGCTCTGCTTATCCCATCTCAGCACAAAAGAACACAGGAAATGTCAGAATAGAAGAGTCTATTTTGACCCACTGCAACCAATATCTTTCTTTCTAATATTTTATGCTGCTTCAAAGGATATACTCTATGGCATTCTCATTCATTGTACAAACTATGTGATGGAGAGATGAAGAAATTCCTCTGTGAGTCCAGACAGCCATCCATTTTAACACTGGATCATGAGGCTACTAGTGAAATTCCAATTTTTATTCTTGTCTGGGCAAGTTACTAAAACTTTTTAGGTACTATAAACTATCTGCCTTAAGAATGTCCCAATAATAGTAAATTACAGTGGTTAAATTTTTTTTGTATATACACACCACAAAAAATGGGATAAAGACCATTGGTACATTTCAGAGGCAAAACTCTCTGCAGCACTGGACTGGTGTGGAGATGGTTTCATTCCAGACTAACACTCTCCTCTGACTGACAATAGATAGTGTGCTGAGTGCATAATACAGAAAACATACAACAATTTCTTAGGAAATCATTGGCACCTTAATTGTGTTATAAAAATCAATAGTTTATCATTTAATGGATTTACTGGACAGAGAAGAGTGGTTATGCTACTTAGAGTTCCCACCAGTCATCCAGAGGCTGCTTTTCTTTAATCTTATTCAAAAATTCTCTGAATCAAAGAAGCATGACCAAACTGCAAAAGGCATTAGACAAACTATCCTTTTGCAAACCTGAAATGAAACAACCAATAGATCAGTATCATTTGGGGTGTTTGAAGACTGTAACTCCTGTAAGCCCAATAGCAGCTGCAAAGAGAACGTTTTTCACTCTAACATAACTTGCCAAACATAAGCACAGGTTGTTTCAATACTAAAGCAAACCATGGCAGGTTTTCACTTTTCCTGTACGCTTTCCTTGTTGTTACATAGCTTTAATGAACTATCCTGAAGGAATGAAGGGCATGAGCATATACACTGCATAAAGCTGATGGATCTTTCAGTCACAGAAATTCACCACCTTTCTTCAGATGATACCACATTTATTTTATCTGTAAATAGATACCAGTTGCCTCAAAATAAACCAAACAAAGCAAAAAAAAGAGGAACAAGTTAATAATCTCTTTAGCCTTGTGCTGGTTGTCTTTCTACATCCATGAATACTGGCTAACTAGCTAGGCATCCTTATTAAATACATCTTCATTATTTTAAGGGTTTAAATGCCTGCTCTGAACTGAAATGTGGCCAACTGGTCACGTGGGTGGATTCCTATAAAGCCTGACAAGATGTAAGCAGCCAATTTTCCAGTTTCAAATATTACTGTCTGCAGACTCAATGCTTTCTAGAGTGGTGCAACACCCCTATTTTACAAAAAGACTATGATTTTTTTCATGCTTTGTCAACAGAATTAGTCTGGTGATGGAGAGTTGCCTTTGATCTCAACTCATCACTGTCCAGTGTGGTGTAAAGAACAGACAGATGCAGAAGGAATGTTTCCACAACTTTTCCATCTCTGCTGCAGCTATGTCTATCCCCTTGACAGTCCCTTTGACCATGACCCTCCTGGAGTCCCCTTCCATGTTTGAGCATCAGCGCTACATGTCAGTGAGAGGAAACTTCATGGAAGTCTAATCTTGGAAGTACACACCACAGAAATTGGCCCAAACGTGTTTTGTCATAACTATCCACAACCCTCAAGTAAAGATTCTTACAGAATGTCTATTGATTAAATATTTTTGGGGCTTTGGAAAATAGGTTGTGAACTGATTTGCAATTTTAACATATTTACCCAAGAACAGTCTTCTGCAAATTGCTGTTTTCTGAATCAAAGGCGTTACTCCATCCTTCTAAAAGCAAAGGCTTAAGCTGATGGAGAGATTATAAGCATCTCTCACGGAATTTATTTTGTTCTAGAAGATCAAACAGACTGTCATGCTACTTAATAAATTTCACTTTTTTATTTCTTTGAACAGTATTTCTATCAAAAGACCAAGGTACAAATAAAAATGAGAAAAAATTCAGAACTCATGTACATGGCTGAAGAAGGAGGAAGCATTCTGCTGGAAATTGTTCAGAGATCCACAAATAGTAGCGGATACAATGGTGACCACCCAGTCAAATTACCCTGCATGATGTAATCTTGGCAAACGTACTCCTAGGAAGGTCACGGGCTGAGCAGGAATGTTCAGAGGAAATGCAGTGGCCTGGCACTGGGGCAAGTACACCTTGGCTCCGTGGCAGCTGTTACCAAGTGAAGGCTAAGCAGGCAGCAACTCACAGCGTGTCTCCCTTCCCTGCACATCAAGAATGGCAAGAAGGAACTACAGAAAATTTCACAGGATGCCTGGATGCCTTTTAGCTTAATTAGCATTTATAATATATATAGATCTCAAGACACAACATGGCATTTTACAAAATACAGTATGAACTAGAAAGACAAGAGATCTCCAGACTACATGAACTGACAGTCTTAAAAAGCACAAACCAAACCAATTCAGAACAATACTGTACAGAGCAGACTGCCAAATGGTCACTAGAGCTGAAACGGAGCTTTACACAGAGGGAAGGGAGACTGCTCCAAGTGTCAGCAATGGTATGTAATAGGACAAAGTCAGGAAAGGATGAAGGAAATTACAGAACTATTCCTATGGATATAAACCCAAGTTACGTCAGTGGGGGTCCTTTAAAAATGGCTGGGTTTAATATCACACATCAGATATCTAGTGCACATTGAATACTCTCCTAAATTAAATCAATTCATTTCCCAGCATGATGCTCCTAACTTCTCAGAATTTTAATTTAAGACAGGAGATCTAACCACACCTTATGCTTAGGTTATTTATGAGAAGAAGGGATGTTCATGTGTTCCATTTTCCTAATCCAAGACACAATAGAAATCTTTTCTCTGAAATATGTTCTAACATGTAAGGGGTGAAGATAAATGTATATGAGTTCTCACAGGTTTTTCCAAATTATTACCCAAGCACTTGCTGAACACTCATCAGCCTTTCCAGGGCTTTAGTAGATGTACACTGCACAGAGGCTTCAAATATTTAGCCAAAGAAAAGTGCATAACCCAGCAGCTCAGCTTCCAACAGCAGCTGACCTACAGGTGCAGTCTTAAAGAATTCATCATAACACCTTGATTGTCTCATCATTAGTTTTACAGTGTTTCCCATATCACCATAATTCCAAAACAGGCTACGGAAGTATGATGTGCTCAGGCTATGGATGGACCAAATTTAATGTCACAAGATTCCTCCGAGTCTTACATCACCCGCAATTTTTGAGTCACAAGATATGAGGGATTTTTTGTAAAACTGCGGGAAAAAGGGGGGAAAATTCCCCTCACAGTATGCCTAAAGCCAGTTTCCTGTGGCAGCTGGCAGAGGGTACTTGGGCAGCCCAGTTTTGCACCCAGCAGGCGGCTAGGCCCTTACACTCACAGATAGCTACTTCATACTCCATTTCAACTTTAGGTTCTTCAGCCCAAATCTCAGTTTTTAATTGGAATTCCTAAACTACTCAGGCCTTAGCATAACTCCTGTCACAAAGGATGCAGGCGGTTTTTAGATACAGTCTTATGTATAATTAATTTCAAAACTACTTCAGGTTAGACTGCCTGTAACGATCTAGGTAGTTTCTGATGGCTACAGAACTCCACAAGAGTTTTTAATCTTTCTTTTGCTATCATCATCTCTCTTCTGTCCTTGTTCTAATAACTGTTTTTATTTAATACCCTGTACCTCTGCTTTAGTATTATTGTTTTCCTTATCTCCAATACCCAAGAGCTCTAATCAGTGTAATCCAGTGTATGATAAAACTACACTGGATTTCTTTGAAAATCTTCAGGTAAAATGAGAAAGCTAAATACATCCTAAAACTGATTTAACCCATTCCCTTCCTTGGCAAAATCAGGATGGTACCTATCAGGAGGAAAAGCGAGGAAGGTGAGCAGAGCGATGGTGGGCTGAGCACAGCTGGTCCCGTCAGAGGCTCAGCCCTTGCAGTTCACGTGTTTCATTATGCCGTGATGGTTTACAAGGTTCTTAATGGCTCTTTGTAGAAACGTTAAGACACGCTTTGAGGAAGAAAATGGTATTCCAGTACTTTTCTGTGAAAAGGCTACAAAGTTTCATGAAGAAATGCTGTGATCAAAAAAGCAGTCACTTCAAGGGAAGATCTTCTTTGACTAATATCTCATTATAAAACCCTGGATCAAATTCGTTCCCCATAACCGTGTTCCCAGAGGTTTTTGAAGCCATTGGGAGGTGTTTGCCTGCACTTGCCAGTGATGTTAAACTAATGGGGCTGTCCTTCTTGCTTTCTGCTCGTAGGGAAAAATGCCAGACCTCCGAGGCCAGTGTCATTCCTTAAAAATCAAGGACTTTGATGTGGCTAACAAAAAAAAAAAAAAACAAACCAACAACCCACGAAACGAAATAAAACAAAACATTTTAGAGAATGAAGCCTTAATGGTAAAGGGCAAATATATTTCATGAGTTGCCATGTCAACGACATTTGCACTTGAGGCACCTGTAACACGGCGTCATTTCACACAGGCTTGGGGCCCCTGTGAGGGGCCAGCAGAGGCTCTGCGACAGCCTCGGCCAGGTGTGAGTGACTTGGGGCGGGGACCGCGGGCAGCGCAGCTACCGCCCGACACCGGCACCCCGCACCCCTAAGGGGCC
>WEIT01041363.1:3953-32409 GCA_013389985.1 Dryoscopus gambensis | reverse complement strand
AGCCCCGGCTCCGGCCCCGGCCCCGATCGTGATCCCAGCCCCGGCTCCGGCCGAGGGGTGGGGGGGCCGCGGCCGTGCCGCTGTAGCTGCGCAGGGAAGGGGGGGCCGCAGGTGGTCGTGGGTCTTGTGTCAAAGCGTTTTGCCGTCCTATTTTTATAAAGCGAAAAGTCTCCATTTAAAGTTATTTTTTCCCCTTAATTTTGCACGTTGTGCATAAAAGCTGTGCCGCTTCGCATGTTGGAGCACCAGTAGTTTTGCAATAGCTTATTAATGGTCTTCTTGCCCATTTATTATGCTAACTTGTATTTTGAGAAAATATATGACGGTGTTACAAACTCAGCTCTAAATATTTAATATGTGGAATTCATTTGTCTGGGAGATACTAAAACCTTTCATCAGTGATGAACTGCTTTCCCTGGCGTGTCCCAGCCACCATAAATCAGCTCTGGCTTTGGGCCCATGATGGTGAGTTATATGTATGAGCAGTCTTGGGTCTAAGCCTGTGTGCCCTGCCAAAAATAGTGTATTCGTGTCATTTTTCAATGCCAATTAGTAGTAAGAGCAAATTCACTTTATTTTGCTTCACGAATTTGACTTTGGAATGAAAAATCTTAAACACAGCTTTTCCAACACTGGTATATTGATCAGAAACATGTATTCATATACTTATGTAAATAGTGCCTTTTAAGAAAAGGGACTAACCATGACTGTGAGGGGTTTTAGATTTGTGTGTGTCTGACTATCCCTGTCTCTCCTGGATTTAGAACAGTGCTTAGTACTAATTAGATTAGGAAAGCATGAAGGTCTGTTTGCATTTGCTGTTCATGAAATTCAAAGGTCCAATTGTTGGAATCCTGGGGCTACATAAACACCAAATATTATTGATATATAAGTAAGAAGCTGTCGTAGAATGGAGTTATTTTTGCAGAGTCCTAAGTGGCTTGCGTGAGTGGAAGGAATAAAGGGCACTTTGGGCACTGCTATTTTATTGTCGATGTAGGAAATATGATGAAACTAATGATCAGAGTCACTGCACAAACCAAGGCATCACAAGGTAAATCCTAATAGGAATCTATTCAAAGATAAACATCTTTCATTGTTGCTTAACTTTATGAATTACAATCGTGATTGTTTGTCATTGACTGATACTTTAAGCCTGTATTTCCAGTTGGACTGACAGACTAAAGTACACGGTTCAGGACAATAAAAAAATAAGTTTGATCGGTGACTGAAAAATGAGAAAGCTACTACTTTATGGCATTCTACAAAGATGTCATAAAATTCCTATTTATTTAATAACTATGCAAAAAATCGAGGACTTGCATTTCAAATTGCTGTTGATTTTTTTTTAAGTAGTCTCTGAATTTTAAGTACTGTTGATGTTTAGAATTTCTGGAGGGACTGGGAAGAGGAAAGGTGAAAAGGGGAAAAATACTGCAACTATAAATTTTCCAGACCGTTCCCTGTTTTAAGAATAGGTTACTATTATTAAAGACAATAATACTTGATGCGTAATAAAAGCACTTTTTAACATTACCTCAGTAATTACATAACAAATACGTCATTCACCTAATGTTTTTAGTGGCTACCAATCTTAATAGCAAGGATAATTTCTAGTCTTCATTTGTAGTAATGAAATTTGATAAGCTATAATTGAGCAATACATGAGCAAAGATGTATTGCAATGTCACTGGCAGTATTTTTCCTGCCTTTTTGAAAAACAAACTGAGATTTCGCTGATTTCACAGAGGTGTTTACAATGATCAGCTTTGTAGCTGAATGACTCGTCCAAACACAAATGCTTATAAACCTTGGATCTAATTTACCTTCCACTGAAGTTAGGAAGAGCCACCTCGTTATGAATTTGGGACCTAAAACAGTCATCAGTTTTCTGAGTCTGCATGAAATATGTTCTGCAAATTAGCGGATAACCTACCTTGTCCATATGCATATCAGTTTAAAATACAATTGCATTTAAGACAAATTTTAAGCCAGAATACTGGTAGTAGTCCCTGAAAGAGATGAGTTACTTTTTTCAGTCTGAGAACTTGAAACTTTTTATACAGTGACTTTTAGATCAGAATTCCTCATGTTTATTTAGTCCTAATATTTTTCCCTGAGATGTAATAAGGCGTAGGAGAACTGCAGAGTATGTGAGGACTGGGCTAGGTGCCTGATGCTGGGCAAATCTGAAACTGATCTTTAAAGCATAAGTTAGTGAAAGTGCTTTGACTCAAGGAAAAAGCAATGTATTCCTTTGCATCTCCTTCACTTAAAATTAATAATACATAAAAAGTGGGCTATGGTAAAATCCTCAGTCCTAGAATGACAAGTGCCTCAGAGTGTGAGTTACAGGGGCACACTGGTTGTGAGTATGTGCTGCAGGAGGGCTGGGCTCCTGTCTCTCATTCACTACAGGTCCTTCACATTTGCTCTGGCAAAGGGTATCAAAGCAGTAGGTCACTGAGATTAGTTTCATGGTGCCACTACTTCTCACTAAGGCATAAATCATACAATTTTGAGTAGTTCTGGCTTGTTTAAATGCTGTAGATAGTAACAAAGATAGGGCTGCAGACAGAAAAGTGAACAGTGTTTTCAGAAATAAGTGATCTTTATGTTAAGTGAATATTTAGAGAGAAGGAAAAGTCTAATACACTCGCTTTAGAAGTGCATTCTTTAAATGGTATTTCTAAAATGTCTAGTTCATAATTAAGTAGCTCAATATAACTATTAATGTAGTAATTTTAAAGAAAAATTATGCCAACAAGTGGAAAATTTGTATAGAAAATGGTCTAAAACATAGAATAATGCAACTAGTGTTTTAGAAGTGGAGTGACAATATTAATTAAATTTGATCAAAATGCTATTTACAAGTTTTGATAGGCCTGTTACAAATGCTGTGGTTTTTAAATTTCACTTTCCTTACAATCAAAAAGTTTAAAATGAACTAATATTTCTGGCAACAGCATGGGGTAAGTTTATAATATCTGATTGTTTTTCCATTTTTATTTTATTTACAGACAACTGTAAGATTTAATTGTTGCTGATTAAAATAATTGTGGATAAATATCAATAGATTTCATCACATTTTCATAAATGAATGATTATTTACTTCTTCAAATAGAAGCTGCTCTAATCCTTTAAACGGATTCATTCTTCATGAGCTCATGCATATTGTCACTGAATTCCTAGTTCATTTGTAGTCATATATATTTTCATAGTTTTTTTTAAACTTTGTTACTTTTTGGTTGTGAGAGCTGAGCTGTTCATTATGAGACACTGTAATCACCTGGTCAGCATATTGTTTCTATTTGTTAAGAAACTGTTTTCACAGTCTGAAAAATATCCAGTAACTAAAAATAATTTAATTCTTAAGTTGTTTCTACCCAAACATGAACAGAACAAAGTGTATCAAATGAAAGCGAGGCAGAGTCTTGTGAAAGGATTTTTCTGTGAGTTGAGGAGCACTTTCAGTTCTCAGTGAAGGTGCTTGTTGTCTCTTGTGGCTGATTCTCCCTGTCTTCGGAGAGTGACAACTTCCTTTATGTTCAGGGTCTCTTCCCTTTGTGTTGCTGCCGGGTGAGCCCACAGACACTCAGCGTGATCAGAGAGGAACGTGGGAGGCTTCCAGGATCAGTCCCTTCCCCCTTCCACTCTTCTGACTCTATAACTGCAAACATTTCTTAATTCACAGTGACTTGAGCAGCCCTCAAATAACTGAAGTGCTTGGTTTGAGTCTTACAGTAATCATCCTCAAAGAAGAGTGCTGAATGTAAAAGAAGATAACTTGTCTCAGAAGTCTCTGCCAAATACCTCTACATGCAGAGATTTCTGTTGCAGCTGTTCCATGTTTCTACTTTTCTATATTGAATGTTAAGCTCCTCTTTAATGGATTCTAATGTTTTCCAGTGGGCACTCGATAACAAGGAATAATAAAAAAATACGTATTAAAGATGATTTTTAAGTGTTTTTAAAGAATGAGAAAGTCATCCTTGATTAAAAATAGGGACTAACATAAATTTACTGGTTTTACCTAGAATGTAAGAAAAGGCAGCCCTGAGTACTTGATGCACAAAGAGAATATTTTCCAGAACAGTGTCAATATTAATATTATTTTGGTGTTAATTCTTTTGCATTAGCACTCTGATGCAGTTGATACACATTTCTACTCAGAAAAGTACTTTTCAATAGTTTTCACATATTTTAAAATATGGCTGGAGTGTCATTATAGTATTTTTTAATGTCAAATCCTATATAAAGTTGTTTGTTTGTTTTTCAGCATAGCTTGCAAGTGTGTTTACTGACTGAGAAGCTAAAATTATTTTCTGCCTATGAAAGCAATGTTCAAAAACCACTATCAGGTAAAACAGAAATAATTTTATTTTTTGCCCATTTTCATTTCCTCTCTGAGAGAGCTCAATTAAAATAGCTTATTCTGAGAGGCAAAAAGTCCAGCTACAGGAGTATTTTGGAGTGTTTCATCATTTGGTGTTTTTATGGAAGTGTTATGAAGTAGTGGGTAGCTGCTGATGCTGTCAGGTCTGGAATGGGCACCAGCATGGGTTTGCCAGTGGCTTTTGTTCTTTACCCTGGTGGGCCAGGGAAGGCACATCTGCTTCCAGGCAGTCATGGAAGGAGTCCCAGCTCCTAAGGTGTAGGCAGAAAAGGGGGGCAGTTTATTCTCTTGGTCCAGCACAAGCTTGTGACAGCAGCAGTCCCATCATTTGGAACTTGATTGTCCCTTTTAGTCTCTCCTGGCCTGTCTTTCCCCCCCGCTTTGCCTCCCTTTCTCTGCACTAGCCCCATCCTGAGGGAACAGCCCACCCCACCTACATTTTCCCTGCTGGACCCAGATGTGCTACTTCGGTACCCAAAATTGGTATTTCTGATGCTGTTCCCTAGGCTGTCTCAGCTTTTCATGGAATTTCTGATGCCTAGCTGCCACTGGCTCTGCAGGACTGTGCTCCCCAAAGATACCCCATACTCCCCTCCAGCTGACTGTGGGGTTTGGCAGTTTCTTGCCTAACTTCACTGAGGCGCCCCATGAGACCCAACCATCCTCCACAGCACCAAGTAACTTTTGTCAGCTTCTTGCATCAGGGTTTGTTTGACCTTCTCTCATGTCATGTCTGATGCTTTTCCATGTCCTGTTTAGTTTAACCTCAAAGCAGGGCCAACTCAAGGGCTGTGCCATTAAACAAAATGTATTTATAAAGATGGAAGAAAAAGCTACTTGATTAAGATTTGCTGCAAGCACATACAGCTTGGCAGTTAAAAATATTTTTTTAGCTTTTTGACAGCTTGATCCTGTAATCCTTAAATAAATCAGGTAACTTGGAAATTGATAGTAAACATGTAAAAATATTTTGCGTGCAGTTTATGGAATGCCATTTTGAATTTCCTTAGAACTTACTAAGTCCAGTCTCTGGGATCAGCTATGTGGCTGGAGAGGTGTGTGTGGGCAGAGGAAAATATCTAATTCATATACAGTGCAGAGTTGATGTTCTCTGAAAAACTAATCTGAGGAGCATTTCTTTTGCTTGCCCCTCTTGCTCATTCTGACTTGCAGGCAATTGCTTGGGCAGCTGAGCATAAAGAGAATCAGGGAATGCAGGCAACTAGAAATGAGAAGGGAATGGCAGAGTTGTAATGATTGATTAGGTCAACCATGCTGCTGAAAAACGCTTAGCAAACTGTAGGCTGAGTGCATCAGATATCACAAAAAAATGCGACTTCAAGTGGGAAAAATATAGAAGCAAGTAATTTCCTAAGCAGAGATGATAAAGCCAGCCTCCCCAAGAGCCTATGTTTAGATTCCTTGCTGTTTAATAGGGCACATGCTCTGTGTCAGGATTGTTCACCTGACAGGGACATCCATAATAATCTTTTTCCAGCAATAATTCTCCATTGCCTCGTGAAGGCAGTAGCCCTTACCTTTTCATGGTGATACTGACTGGAACAGATCTACTACCAGGCCGCTTAAGTTGGCCCAGAAAAGTCAGTAAATTTTTGTTTGGTCGAATCAGGCTGGAATTTGGTAACTAGTAGAAAGTTACTGCAAAATGTGTAGGCAGAGCCATTCACATATGTAGACAAATGGTGTAAACTTCATTTCCATTGGAAATCAGACAAAGCATCCAATCTGCAACACCTTGTATTTTTCAGCAGCATGTTTTAAAACTCACTTAATTTGGCAAATTGTATAAATAAATCTTACCTAAATATAAATTAGTAATCTCCTGCATGGTTTTAAAATATTTACAGTATTTTTGTTTTTTACATTATAAATAAAATAATTTTAAATGCTCCATAGTATTCCATCAATTTTATCTTCTGATCCTCCAGTAAAGCCTAGTATTGACTACATGAATTGATATGTTATAGTAGTCTAGAAGCTGTTACTGATATTCTGCTGTCTGACTGATCAGTAATACTGACTGTGGTAACAGCAGAAAGGGATTCTTAGGTTCTCATCTTGACCATTGATAATTTAGTGCTGAGCATTTGGCTGGATGATGGATCCTTAAACCATTTTATCATAGGGTGGCCGGTTTGTTGAAATATTCAGTGCTCAAGGCAAGAACCCAGGAGCAAAATGGAAGATTTTTGGCAGCCCATCAGCTATATCAAAAGTAAGTTTTTTAAGAAATCTATAAAACCTAAAGTATAAACCAGAAATATGTGAATGAAGCTTAAAATTAGAAGGTAATGAGGGCTTTGACCTGACAGTGGAGTTGTCACTTGCAGTTCTGTCATTTTGACAGCCTAAATGACTACTTAATTTAGTTCTGTGTGCCTGCTTGCAGACTGAGTTGGTCACGGTGTAATTTTACAGTTTAAATGTTTAGAAAGTAATTTTGGTACTCTGGTAACCAATGAATTGAGCTTTACTCACTGAATCATTAGTCCTGTTTGTCAGCATTATTTGTTCATAAAACTCGCAAGTAAAGGACGGATTTGTATGGATTATATTTTTGCCATCAAATTTGAATCAGTCATACTTGCAGTGCTGTCTGCATTTTCTGATTAAAAAAAATAGCTTTCCATGTTAATAGCATGATTGGTTGTTGGGAGGAGAATTCTATCAGGTTGCTTATGTTTGTTGTTCCTTCTTGTAGGAATATGACAAAGAACTAAAAGGCTTTGTTTTTGTACTTGAAGGAAACAGTCTAACCAACAAAATGAAGCTACCAAAGGAAACCAGACAAACTTGTGAGTATCAGAGAATTAAATGTCTGTGATGTTGTTCTGATTATTACATCAGTCGTACACTGGAATGTAAACTTACGTTATTCTACCTTACTTCAGGCATAATTCAGCATAGGAAAAGTGGATTTTTCATTAACTTTTTAGCAGGTCAGTTACAAATAAGTAAAAATTACAGAAACTCCATATTAGAGTTAGTACTGTAGGGAGGATGTTACATGTCCTGGTGCTGCCAAGTTCACTTCTGTACCTGATCTGGCTACAGACCAGTGTGTGATAAATAACTTCTGACTCCAGTCAGCACTTACTAAAGTCAGCAATTCAAGTGGCATTAATGAATGTGAAATAGGTTTCTGTCCCCTTTCTCATTTTACTTTTTAAAGAATTTTTACTTTTGTATCAATAACCACTAGCGATACAGGAAAGTTGTACCCAAATTTCCACTGTGTTTATGTAATGAGTGTTAAGGGTAGTGTGGAGTGTTTTCCCAGAATGTTTATTGCACCACAATAAACCAGAATCCAAGCAGTCTGCCAAACAGCAATCATTGTACGCCTTAAACTGCATGACAGGGTGTTGTACCTTATAAGGCTTGTAGGAGTGAATTGAGCTGGTTTAGAATTAACTAAATCAATTGCTTTTGAAGAAAAATTGAGATGGTGACTTTAAACAAGTGGAATGAGAATCTTCTAGTATACTTCTAATGCAGGGTGTACAGTAAGACATATGTTTTTTCCAATAAACACCAAAAAAAAAAATTCTTTGGGCTGGTCATGCAGTAAGGCCTTGAAGTCTAGTCTGATTTTCATAAAAGAAATTGGCTGTTATCTTCATTAAAATAAATATTACTGCAATGTATATTTTTCAGAAATCTAATTCATTTTCAATCATACAATAAACTACTATAGCAGATAACAGTAAACAATTAAAAGAAAAAATTGCAAACTGTTGCTAAACATTAAAATGAGGATTAAGAATTAATTTCGTGGGTAATCGCTGCTAAAAATAATTTGGTTTTTAATTTACTTTAGTTGGTGCTGCAATAATGTAGTCAGGTTTCCGCCAGTTACCATTCTGTTTCCTTCTGCCTTGGTCCCTTCCTCTCCTGAGGTGTACGTGCCTCAAGTATTTAATTTATCAGGTATATGGTGCCCCAGTGGCACTGTAACTTTGTATACTCTTCCAAAATAAAAGATACCATATATGCAAATCTAATTTGAAGTTTTAAGGTGTCATTTGGCCCTCGAAAGAAGAAAGTTCTGGTTTGTCATTCTGTAGAAGAGGAGCCAGTGTTGCTGTTCAGTCTTGTGAAGTCAGTGAAAAGCAGCCTGTATCCTCCCTGACGGAATATCTAAGAAAACAACATATGGTTCAATTCGGACAGCTTTGTACTGTTTTCCCTTGATAGGGAGCTACCTGAATTTTTTTTGTTGTTCCCTCAGTCAAGCTCCTTTGCTATTGTTCTAAAAATGAGAAGCCTCCACTGAGCAGTGTTGTCGTGATCTGAATTACATTCTTACCCAAGAGTTTTTTGAAGTTGTTTAACGAGGTGTACATTGTCACCAACATGAGTGCAAGTTTAATATGACTATAAAATAATCTTGATAGGAAAGTATTACTTCATTTTATAATTTTTATGGGATATCTATTGTCTTCATGCTCGTGGAACACAAAAATGGTAAGCTAAAAAAAGGTTCCTTTTGCTTTCATGAGAATTCCACCGAAGCTACAGATGAGACTTTTAAAACAATACTTCTATTGCAGTTTGAATTGAATTTCTTCAGGTTTTTCTTGCGTTCATATGTAGTGTGAACCTTGGGAAATAGTGTTGCAGGAGCATAGCATATGGTACAGAATTGAAATGCTGGATAGTGAAATGTGCATCTGCATGCACACAGCACTTTTTTTTTTCCTATTTCTAGTGGGACTGATGCAGCAATTTCTGACACTTCAGATTTTTGTGCCACTGGGAAAAGACTTCTCCACTGAGTTACTGTAAGATGCATAAAATTTCCTTGAATACCTAAAGTGAATTCTTGATTGCAGTCATTAATTGTGGTGGCATGTTTTGCATTAAAGCATGGTAACTTGTCAAGTCAATAAAAAGTAATTAAGCTAATTAGATCATTATTTCTGAGATGTTTTAAATAGTGACATTCCTTTGAAGACAGAACAAACTCAAAAAAATCCTGAATGAAGATGATGAAAAATCTGAAATGGACACAAATTTATCAAACATATGAAAATACTGGCACATGAGGACTTCCTGAAAATTCATAAGAGACTTATTCATAAGTCATAAGAGAGGGCCCTTTGGTCCAGGGCAAAAAGAAATACATATTCTACTAACTAGGGGAGAAAAACACAACCAAAAAAATGCTAAAAAGCTAGAACAACAAATGGAGTGCTCGATGGGTATAATTATTTCCACACTGTGAAAAGAGAGAGATACAGCAGAAACAGACTTTTTTATTAGTTAGGTGTGAAATTATTTAATAGAGTTTTAAACTTGGACAGTTGTCAGGCTTTGGACAGCATTTCTCCCCTAGTGACACCATCTGTTTATATCTAAACAGCACAACTCACTCAGCTTTGTAGTCCATAGAATATCTCAGACTTGGATTAACAGAAGAAGTATTAGGCTGTGAGAAGCCCTGCAAGAAAAGATGGCTTGAATGATATGCTATTAAATTGTGTAAAGTGAAAAAAGGATTTTATTTTTGTTTGACTTTCTGTAAGTTTGCATTTAAAGGGGTGAAGGGACAAAACAAGCAGGGTATGTCATGCAGCAAACAGAGACCAAATACCAAGTACCAAACCAAAACCAAGATTTGCTTCTCGTGGACATCCGGTAGGCAGTGGCAGAGACTTAATGACAGGTGCAGGAATTCAGATTTTTCTATAGTGTCATGTTGAGTTTGATTCTTTTTGGTGTTTACCACCTTCTTAAAAAGAACCTCTCTTCCACTTCTACTAATTTTATTTTTCTCATTGCTTGCTTTTTTTCAATGAAAACATTTTCTATCACCTCTCCCACCCTTATTTGCCTTTTCTCTTTACAGCTTATATTTAGACTTTACATTTTCATCATCTTTTCTCTCTACTTCCTGTTCCAATCTTTACTATATCCCTCTTATAAAAGCAAATATATGGTCTTGTAATATTCATAGGTATTTGTATAGATTTAAATGCATATATTTTGTATTTGTTATATAAATATTTTATGTAACATATAGTGTATTGCTATATAATGTATCTAATATAAACTGTATTAACTATATATTCTCTGTAGCTCCAGTGACTTTGAATGAAGGTGTTTATATCTGAAAAGTACAATATCAGTTGTACCCCAGTTAGTGCAACTATATGAAAAAATCAATAAAACTTTTTTAAAAATAGTTTTAATACTAAGTTTTGTATTTGAAATCAGCTATACTTGTACCCATAAAGTCCTTCAAGACTTGCAGAATAGACAATGCATGATTTTATCCTGGCAGAGTTGAGATAATCCAGTAAACAATAAAGACAAGTCCTTCTTGCTTCACGTGACTGCCATTCAGTTCCCTGCATTTCCGATGTTTTGAAAGAAATCTCTTACTTGTTGGCAGATGGAATGTTGTGTTGTTGCTTCCTGAAGTTTAATGTTCAAAGATGGTCTCTTACGCAACCTGACTACTTAGTGCTGAATCTTTGAGCAGCTTCAAGTGAAAATTGATAGCATACCAAGCTATGAAATTTACTTTATGTAAAAAACACTGACAAGTTTTGTAATAGCTGGGCATGAAGCTTTATGTTCCATTTCTTGCTCTCCCATTCTGCAGAGAAATGGAAATAGAAATTTAGTTTGAGCCTCATACTCTTTTGCATTCTGTTCAGTGATTGATCTGGTCAGCAAACAATAATTTTTTCAAGGCCATCCATCACTGCTGGCATCAGCTGAGCTGAACTTTCTAACTTGCTGCTGTCAAGCAGTCATGCAAGATTCCTGCCATAAATACTGAAATGTGCAAACTACTGTCTGTGTTAGCTGGTTTATCTTTTCCTTGGATGAAATTTAAGTAGAATTTTAGATACTTTTTTACATGGCATGATTAGATTAATACCACCACATTAACAATCAATGTATTGATCTGCATAAAAATGTGTAAAATAGATTGTGGATGAAAAATTTTATGAAGCATAATAAAATCACAACTAAGGTAGAGAGCATGTAATTTATGCAGCTTCTTTGGAGCAAATAATAGCAATGCTATTAGTAATGCTGAGTATAGCTGTCTGCTGCAAATGCAGTAGCTAGTTGTTAAATCTTCAATGTTATTGATTTTTGCTACTTTTCTGAAAAAGCGAAGGTAACTCAATGTTTGAAAAAATATTTGCATGTGAAAGAAAAAGTCATGTGGCTTGTGTTGTCGTTTTTGCTTTAATTCCCAAATATGGACATGTGGGTGTTAGTACTGCTGCTTGGCATTTTGACAAGCACTCGAACATTTATTCTTAAAGAACTGTAATGCCAGTATTGGTCATACTTTGTTTCTGATATGGTCTTTCTCAGTGTTGGGTATCACATTAAATTAGCACATTTTGTAATGGAAAGTTTTACATCAAATGAATAGAGCTGTTGATGTGAAGAAACAAACCTTGAAATTTTACCATAGCATCAAAAAAAAAAAAAGAGTAGACTAGTCTGGTGCAAGAACAAAGATGAGATGCTCAATTCCTGGTTATGTACTGAAATATTTTGTGGTCTTGTATGAGTCCCTGTGGATTGCTCAGCTTTTTTTTTCCCCTCTTCAGGCATGGTACTTACTCATCCATTGCTGCAGCTCTGAAGTCACACTGCCTCTCTCAGTGATGGCTAATTCATGATGCTTCAAACTTATTTAAATCTTCGCCTGGTAAACAGCTGTAAATTACGTGGCATAGTTTGCAGGTGGGGAGGTCTAAGTTCTGTTCTAAGATCCCCTCGCCTCTGACACGAAAACCAGCAGAGCAAACATGGCCACTGTCAGTGAAAACTGCTGCTCAGCGGGCCCTGCCCCAAAGCCCAGGCTTGGTGCTCGGTATTAACGTGCCGTGGGGCTCTGCTGTGTTGCCACCTCCTAGAATGATGCAGTACCTTATGGACCGTCTTTCCAGCCAGAATGCGCTGAGGAGCACAACGTGATTGCTCCTTCACTCTAAGGATACCTGTGTCTCTTAATTTCTTAATTCTTCCTGATGTTTCAACCTCAAACCTTTCAACCTTTGCTCAACTGGCAAAGCACATATCAACAGGGTTGCTCAGTTGCTGCCCCACTGTTCATAATCAGATTAGCTTTGCTTGCCACTAGCCTTTGCCAGCTCCCGAAGGCATCAGCTCTTTTTATATTTTGAATTAATGCAAACTCTGTGAGAGTTTCAAACTCTGGAACATACCTGATAAGTTTTCTGTTGAAGCTGGTTATGTATGGAGGAATCTGTAGGGAAAAAGGGGTTAAAATCTCTTCTTTCCTGAACTAGTTGTGCTTGCTGATAAGAAATCTTATTATGAGGCCTGTGAACAGTACAGTAGAATATATATTTTGGTACCATATTTTGTGTTTTCAATTGTTTCTATAAATACAAGTTTATTACTTTGAGAATTTTAATAACCACAACATAGTAGGTTTTACAGGCATAGCTAATTTATTCATAGATACCATAAGTTTGAATTTATGTGAATTAAATGCTATCATAATCAGTCATCATTTTAGCTTTTCTGACAGAGATATCATAAATTATTCATGCTAACCTAAACACCCAGCATGTTTTCAGATACAAAACAATATGAATCTTGGTTAGTCTTGTAAAAATTAGACCTACCTCTTAAAATTCAAAGCAGGACATAGATGCTAACTCTATCATGTACATCTGAAATTATTGGAAGACTTTAGATGGAGACTGAAGGTAAACATTATTGAATAGATTTAGCTGAGAGATTATTTGAAATTCTGGTATTTAGTAGCATGAGACATGTTCCTGGATTTTTTTTGTGAAGCAGGAATGAAATACAGAAACATTCTTAAAAGCAGTAGGATATGTTAAATTTTGTAATTTACAAAGTAGATTTTATCTCATATATTTGAAAGTCAAAAAATTTTAAAAATTCTCCCAGTCATTACATCTAGAACTTTAGATGGAAGCAAAGTACCAATTATTTATATTTTGGTTGGTGGATCAATCTAAGTAACATAAAGTGAACTGAATCCTGTTTATATTTGGTTGGTAGAGTTTGTTAGTCAGGTTTTTCATATGCTTAATAAAGTAAATTCTGTTAGCAAGAAAGTTAATCTGTCTTTTTAAAGGGAAGACTTCATAGTAATTCTTAGTAATTAGAATAAATGTTTTAATAAGAGAAATATGGCTGTGCTTAAGAGAACTGTTACATTAGCAGGTGCAAACATATCCTTTCCTTTGTCTGAAAAGGGTGGACAAAAGGATGGGTTGTCTCTTCAGAGCGGAAAATTCATGGAAAGAATAACAAAGCAGGGAAAATAGCAGCCAATAAACTTAAAACGCCAACATAACTTGCTGCAGGCATAAATAACTGCATTATAGAGGTAATTTGTTTAGATTCTGGAAAAGAAGTTAGCACTAAACTTTCTACATATTAATACTCATTAGAATGCTTTGTACTGAAAAATTTAAAACTATTTTCTAGAATTACAGTTTTCTAAATGATTTGGCAAAGTTAGCCATGCTTCAGAGGAACATAGCATTGTGCCATAAAATGAAATTTACTAAATACTTGAAAATAAGAGAAATATGAGCTTATTTTAAAACCAAGTATATTAAAATACCAGTAGAAGTTTCTAAAATATATGTTATGAGTATTAGTAAGCACTTCCAGAATGATTTTTGAAACATGTGGAGTTGTAAGAGTAATTAAACTTTCACACTAAGTTATTCTTGGTCAGCAAAAATACCAGATCATTTTTTTTATTTGGAGAATTGATTGCAAATATGTCAGTATCTTGTAGGGAGAGGTCAGGATTCACCATTTCTTCATAATTGCTCATATTTTGAAAGATTTCTATTCTAACAACCAGATTTGATGATTCTTGTTTTGTGCCTGCCACTTGTGTTACTCCCTCTTTATGGATACTGGTTAAGTGCACTTTGTGGGGTTTTTTTTCCTTAAGGCTCTCCAGAAAAAAACCACTATGAACATGAAATTCCAGTACACAACACAACTTGTTCTCTAGGTCTGAGTGACATATCAGTCTTCCAGATCTGTTATTTAGTAGAGATTCGATTGATTTTCAACGTAACCATATCTGTTTTTATGAGGGCAGGATACAGTGCTCTGGATTTCAGATCAAGGCAGCCACTTCAGTAACATAATATCTCCTACAAGACCAATTTACAAGTAGCACATAAAATAAAATGTACGTGAAGTACTGGATGCTCCTGAGTAAGAAAACTTGAGAATCTGAAAGGATGGCAAATCAGCTGACAATTGCTATTCTCTTGTTTTTCTGTGTTTAAAATGGAGATGATGATGATGACGTTACTATCTAATACTTAGGAAGCACATGCCTTTTATGGAGAAAATAGCACCACAGTTGTTAAGTACTAATATACTAATGTACTATTGTGAACCATTAGCAGAGAATTCTCTCTGGATTTTCACCAGGATACAAAGAGATTTCTGTTAGTATTAAATTGCACAGGAGTTGCTCTTAGCTTAGCAACATCAATGGAATACCTGCTTTTGTGTTTGGTAAACTTCCAGGTTACATCATTTATAAAGAGAAAAACTCTTTCATTTGAAGACCAAGAGATCCTGACAAATTAAGCATCCCTTCAACAGTTCAGTATTGTTTTTTTCTAAGTTCATTTTTAGCCTTGAATTGAACATTAGCAAATGATTATAAATTATTATCCATACAGAAGCAAAGTGAATAGGTAATCTGAGCAGATGAGTCTGTCTGTGCTCTTGGGTACTTGCTACCATTTGCTTGCAATCTCACTATAGTTACCATTGTGAGGAAAATAGTCAATCAAATTTGAAGATGTAAAATAAAATTGAAAATTGAATTGGAAGATAATTTTACTTTAAAATGGTTTGCAAATGTAGATGTTAAGTGTGAAATGAATGCAGTTAATGACCATAGCTGGAAGAGTTATGCACCTGCTGATCACAGGAATATTATTATAAATGAGGTTGATTTTCTTGTTGACTACCTCATTTTTCTCAACATTGGTCTCATTACTTTTCTATCACGTCTGACCCTTACATATAAATACTCAAGCACAGACATAATAAAAACACATTAACTCCCATATAGATCTTTTTAATTCATCTTTGAAAATCAAGATGTGTGCTGCAGATGTTTCTTGCCATTGTAGGTTCTGCTTCTGGATAGCAGGGAAAAAAAAAAGCTAAGTTTCACCAAAAGCACTCTGGAGTCATTTCACAACTGAGAGATCTGATGTTCCAGCTCCCATTGCCTGAATTATTTCAGAAAAGGGTTTCTCCAGACCCTTCCTTTATTTTTATTTTCCAATAAGCAATGTAATTGAAAAGTCTGAAAGTTACGCTAGCTCTTAAATAATTGTCTTACTTCTCCTGAGAAATAAAGTATTTTACAGAATTTTAAGGCCATCTTCTTTTTCCTAATTTGCCTATTTGAATGTTTCACCTACTTTTGCCTGTGGAATAGAAATATTTTTATTGTTTTAAATGTATTTACAGAAATAAATTACACTTTTTTAGGAGTGATTATATCTATGCATCCAAGGTTTGCCCCTTCCTTATGGCACATCTATCAGCATTAAAGCAGTCTTATTTTAGACTTATATGACAGAGTCTGATATAAATCTATGTCTTTTGATCTAAACAAATATGTTCAGTATTACATTTTGGAATGTAACTGAGCTATAAATTTACCAATGACCTTTCTACAACCAAGGTAATTTTTTTTTCATGAGGGAGAGAGATAAACCTATTCATATAAGACATAAATAATAAAATTTAAACATGTTGAACTGATACTATAAAGTAAGGTTAGGTTTTTATTGCCAGTTGTTTGGAGGTATGCATGACTTAATTCTGGGCTCCTACTGCTCTGTTATAGCCTCATTTAAAGTTACATTCTCTATTGAGAATTATGCAGTTTGAAGTTCAGCAGGGATAGTATTTTTGTTTCTCAGCACTCAGGTTATTGCAACTGCCTGGTTTCTCAGCACAATTACTCAGTTTTACACATAACCAGGAAATCCAGGGAGCTCCAAGCAACCACTGCTCCAATACTTTGGAGTTCTTGCTGCACCAGTTTCTTAGCACTTCTGAACATCCAAGATTTAGAGTGAAGAGTTTCTGGAAACCAGATCCTTAGGTTTTACACCAAAGGCTATGTGGCAGGTAAAGCGATGGGTGGAACTACGCCTTCATCTGGGACAAAGGCTTAGCTCTGTGGCCAATTTGCTGGCTATCTTAAGGGAATTATTTCACATCTTGCTTAAACTTCTTCAAAAATAAGATCAAGGCCAGGTTCCAGCACTGTAAGACACTTGCAATTCTTCTGATGAAACCACTTTTCAAGGACTTGGTATAATTTGTCCATTCATAAAAATATGTGCTGCTGATTCTAGAATCTCTCATGTCAAACAATAGCAATAGTGAGGATATAATGTTTTTTTCTTGGCACAGTATTGGAATTTCTGCTTTTCAAGTGCATGTGATTTGTAAGAGGAACTGCCAGTCTTTCAAACTGAAACAGATAGTAGAGTCTTCCACTTTGTTTTGATTTGCCCACTCATGTTACGAGGATGAATAGATTAAAGGTCAGGTTATCTGCGAGGGAGAGAAAAGAATCAGCAAGTTGTGGAAAGCTCGTGAACAGTTTGCTTTGGATGATGGTCTTAATGACTGCAGGGGGAAAAAGAAGGTGTTTATGTATTTTTATTGTCTACACTGGTAGAACCTTTTGATATTTACATACTTGCAGTATATTTTGTACTGTCCTTGATTAAACTCTCAAACTTGCAAAAATAGCTAAAGTATGTTATTTTCCCAGAATTAATGACCTCCTAAGTTGACCTAAGGAGACGTATGAATCTTTTAGGGTGTTTGTCTGCAAATTTTGGGTGATGACATTTCATTAGTTAAGCTACAGGTAGTCCTTAGCTAATGAAAAAGTGTTTTCAGTAATAAATTTAAAAAACCAAATCTACAGGGCAGCCTCACTATTTTTAAGGAAAACCCAGCATTTGAATGATTATGAGTAATTACTTTTACCAACACGAAGTAGTGACAAGAAGTTGTTTATTATAATTATTTGTCATCTTCTCAGAGGGACTGCTAATTACAGAGAAATACCCATCTGTTAGAAATAGGCTTGATCAAAAATAATTGGTAAATTAATCATTGTTTCCCCATACTTTAAGCATATTCTCCCAGATTGCAGCCTTTAAAGTAATATCTGTGCTCTGGAGTGTTAAGGGAGGACTGTTGGGGAATGTCAAGGTTGTGGTGCTGTTGTGGTTTAACCCCAGGAGGCAGCTGAGCCACAGCAGCCTCTCCCACTCCTGCAGTGCATGGGGAAGACAATACACGAGCATAAAGTGCACAAAAACTTGTGCATTGAGATAAAGACAGTATAACAGGGAGAGCAAAAGCTGCCCGTGCAACCAGAATTCAAACAAAGGAGCATTAGCCCCTCCCCATGGGCCTGCGGGTGTTCAGCCATCTCCAGGAGCTCCACAGCTCCAGGCTGTGTAATGGCTGTGTGGGAAGACAACGTCTCTCTGAACTTTCCCCATTCCTTCTTCCCCACAGTTCTTACTGCTGAGCATGGCACCGTATTGTCTGAGACATCCCTTGGGTCAGTTGGCATCAGCTGTCCTGACTGTGTCCCCTCCCAACCCCTCATACATCCCCAGCCTCCTGGCTGGTGAGATGAGCAGGAAAGGCCTTGACTCTGTGTAAGCAGTGCCCAACAGCAATGAAAACATCCCTGAGTTACCAACACTGCTTCCAGCACAAACCCAAAGCATAGCACTCTCCAAGCTCCTCTGAAGAAATTTTACTGGGTCCCAGCCAAAACCAGTACAGCTGCTCACAAGACTTGAAGGAAACAGAACATTGAAATGACCCTCTTTATCTGTTTAAAGGAAACCTAATTTTTTTTTGTGACCATGGTCTGAATTTATTAGAAATGTTGAAATTCAGTGTCTTTGGTGTCAATGTGAAATGACTTGAATAGTGAGCAATAAATTTCTGCATTATAATTCGCCTTTGAAGATATGTCCTCATGAAGTAAAACAGACAGACAATGTATTGTGTTTACCTTTGAGCTGAAAAAAATCTACATGCAGTGACAGAGGCACTTTTAAGAAAAGAAAGCAAATAATGTTTTTCTAGTTAGCAGGCCCCAAGATAACACAAGCTTAAGGGGCCAAAACGTGTGATTATTAAAGGCTACTGGGTTCTCAGTTCATACAAATTGAATTCTTTCAATAGTCTGAAGAGCTGTGGAAATCTAGCAAAGAGTGTAGACTGTTGAAATGACATTAGCATGTAAAGTGATTTTATATATGCAGGGATATAGCCATGAAGTTTGAGTTGGAGAAGGAAATCTCATTACTCATCTTGTAAAAGAAGTAATTTTTAAATTCCATATTTGCTATCACTGACATGAAGGTTCTGCACATGAACAGGGGTTTTTTGTGATTTCCCAAAGATACTGGATTATTAAATTGACAAAGATCTGTTCCATTCTCTCTTGCCTTTTCTTTTATAGGATAACTGATTTTGGCAATATTAAAAGAAGATTGTATTTGTCAACAGTCCACAAGGAGTTGTCTGTAAGCCCTCTGCATGCAAAAATTCCTCTGTTTATGATCAAGCGCAAAATAGTAGGTACCTTGGGAATATTCCCTGGTCTGAGGTTGAGTGTGTTTTCTAATCAGAAATGTTTTGTGTATATTATAAACTTTTTTGAAATTATTGTTTGGTTTAGAACTCAGCTTCTACTGATTGAAGATACTTGTGTATGTCCCTTTTACCAGATGGCAGCAGAACCTCTTAATGCTGCACCTCTTCTATCCTTCTACTTATATTAGGAATTCATTCTCATTTTACAAAATTATTGCTTTTTGTGATGTTTCTTCACCTCTCCTTTTGATCCAGCCTCTATAAAATTCTCTGTGTCCCTGATAGTTCTTCATGATAGTGCTCCTGCTCCCATGTCCCTTCTCCTGTAGTGACCTTTGATGACATTCACTGGAGCTGCAGGTAGACTGTAGCTGATGGCTGCTTTCACATTCTTCAAGTTCTTCCAAATTCAGGCATATATAGAACAATTTATATGTGAAACTGATGAAAACAAAACAATAACCATTATCTTCTCCTCATTCCCCTCTCCCATGCCCAGCCACAACATATGGTAGTAGCTGACAGGATACAAAGCGTAATGGTTACCATATAACCATGTAAGGACTGGAATCTCAAATGCTGCTTTAGGAAATAAACTTGCAGTGAGAATAATTAGATTTCAAATATCGTAAAATATATATTTGCATGAAGAGAACAAGATAACAGTAGTTATCTAACTACAAGATAACAGTAGTAACTAAGCAGTTGTGAATTTAAGGCTAGACAGGAGAGAGAATATTTTACAAAAATCTCTGCATTTATGATTTTTTTGAGATAGATTAAGGGAAAGAAGCTGTGGTAACTAAAAATTGAAGAGTTTTCTGCTTTGTGGGAAGAAGTAGTTGGATTTGTTTTTAATGAGTATATGTCAGATCCTACCCCTGAAGTTGCTGTTAATTCAAAATCAGTGAAATTAAACTATTTTTCTTCAGTGTAATTTCAGTTAGTTGGTGTCAGACTACTACAAGTATTTCAGGATTAAAGTGTGCCTTAATGTACACCAATTTAAATTCAATCAGAAGATGAACTTCAGTTATATGTTTTAACTTAGATAATAAAGCATGAATCAAATATGTCTAGATGCTCTGATCAGTTATAAGGACAAAATATTTTAATAACCTTAATGCTTGACCAACCTTAAAGAGTAGATCTATATTTCTTAGTGCATCTGAATACGTATCTGTCTCCCTTAAATGGTTATCTCCCTTTTAATCACTGCTTTTGCTTAAAGGAGGGAGCATGCTGCTTTCAGTGATTAGATAGATCTTTAGCATGGCTCTGACAGTTCAACTTACTGTATGCACAAGCTGATCATTATTATCAGCATGAGGGGTTGTGAATCAGGATATGTAAGAATTGTTTGTTCCATCAGCAGAACACAGTTTGCATTTTCACATGCTAGCTTTCTGTATTGTATTCCTACAAATTATTCGATTATTTTTCGATCTCAGCAGTAGAAATATCAGTTATAATTAAATAATGAATTTTTCAGTCCATTGCTTGGTGTCTTCAAAACAAGTATTACTTTCCTTCCAAAATTTCAGATTTAAGACCTGAACAGTAATGTATGCACCTAAATTTTTTCTCAAAAATATTTGCTGTTTGGCAATTAGAAGCTAATATTTCTACGTTGACTTTATAAGGAGATTAGACAGGTACAATTATTATGTTTTTACTTTTCTTTTCCCTTAGAACTTCAACCATTGATCAGCTAAATTTTACACATGAGTAATCATATAAAATATATTACAATTCTGCAAACTGAATGAAAATTGCTGCATTTCTCCTCCAGGCCATCTTGTTTATTTGTCTAGAAGGTGTGTTAGCCTCAGCTCACAGGTTTTACTAAAGAGTATTGTTTCTCTTTTCTAGTGGTGCAATATGTGTATTGACTTGGTAGCGTTTACCAGGGAAATATTCAGAGGAGCTGTCTTCCGGTCTTTGGATGGAATTATTATTTCAGCTAACTGTAAGCTAAGAAAGATCTTCACTTTAAAATCCAAGCCTCAAGATACAGCTGAGGGAGATGGTGTGTTTTAATTACTGTCTAGTCTTAATCATAACTGTTCGTATTATAAAATCAAAAGCTTCTTATTCATGAGATTGGCAGTTTGAATGATTACATGATTTCATAAAAATTAAAGTGGTAGTACAGCATATTAAGTCTGCTAGTGTTGGACTTAAGGCAACTAATTAAATATGTGTGTACTCCTGTTTTAAACACTGAATTCCTTAGAAGTATTTTATTGAAGAAATTCTGGCAAGATTTATCAAGTAGAGAGCTTTTTTTAATAAGGGTTTCTAATGCTGATAGAAATCGGGTTTTGGCCGAGAACAAAGTATCTGAAAGGAAAGAGAAATACTTAAAACAGCAACATTTACTCTTTGTTTTCTTAATTTTGGACATTAGCAGCTGATGAAAAATTTCTTTCTAAAATAATGCAGATGAAATTGTAACAAAACATATGAAACAGAGCTATGAAGCTATAAAAAACACCTCAGATCTTATGTCCAATTATCCTAATGTGTCCTTGTTTATTGGGAAAGTAATATTGGTGGTGAGCTGAAAAATGAGAGGGTTTTTTGTAATAGATCAGGATATTGGTCAAAGTTTACCAGTCTCCAGACTCACATCATAATCCTGAATCATCATTTTCCAAGGGAGAGAGCTTCATTCCTCACTGGTGCTTGCAGTAATAGAGGAGAAAGTTCAAAAGCACAGCTGGCACTTTCGTATTTTAAAGGCACCCCTAGGAATACCTCAGCTTCAATTTCATTCAATTTTCATTTTGTGGCTTTTAAGGAACATACCTGAACAAACGTTTCTGGTTTCAGAAGGAGGGATAGTTAGCAGTATTGTAAGTGTAACAAAATGTGTCTTCCATTTGGAAACACTAAACTGGTAGGGGACAGTAGGCAAGCCTTGCGATTACTCCTCTGATTTTTTTGTTGGTAAGATTTGAAAAAAAAATTAATTAAAAATGTCTACAGAGAGAATATGGTAAATTCTTAGCAGGAAACTGCAGTTCGAGCTCTCACTGGCATTCATTTAATTTAATTCCATTGGTGCATTGTTTTTTCCCTTCCATTCTAAACAGTTTCTGAAATGTCCTTAAATATTCTAAATGAGTTCCAAAATTCTAAAATGTAGTTAACATAATGAGCCAACAGATTTAATAAACTGTAGGCATAGTAAAATATTACACTTTTAATTACTTCATTATCAGTTCTATGATTATCACACAGCTGGTGGGCATTAGTACTTTCTGTATGCTCTTGAATTTCCCTATCTAGGCAATTCATAGAATCAGATTCATGGAATTTTTTAGGTTGGAAAAGACCTTTAAGGTCATTGAGTCCAACTGTTAAGCCAGCACTGCCAAGGCCACCCCTAACCCGCGTCCCTGAGAACCCGATCTACACGGCTTTAAGTACTGCCGGGAATGGTGACTCCACCACTACCCTGGGCAGCCTGTTCCAGGGCTTGACAACCCTTTTGATGAAGAAGTTGTTCATAGTGTCCAATCTAAACCTCCTTTGGCACAACTTGGGGCCATTTCCTCTTGTATTGCTGCTTGTTACCTGGGAAAAGACACCAACACCCACCTCTCTATAAGGTCTCCCTTCAGCCTCCTTTTCTCACGGCTGAACAACTCCTGTTCCCTGAGCCACTCCTCTAAACTTGTTCTCTGGACCCATCTTAAATTTTCATTACAGCTGAAGGTTTAGCTGAATTAAAATGATTCTATACTTTATACCCAATTACAGAAAAACGATAGTAAGGGGGTTTGATATTATTAATTAAGTTTCAGATAACTATTACTCTTTGATAAAGCTTTTTCCCTCTCAGAATGACTGGACCAGTTAGTTGAGCTTTACTGAATGCAGTGACATTGCAGCTTGTATTGAGAGTTGTCATGCTTTAACCTTGGCCAGCAACTAAAAGCCACACAGCCATTCAGTCATTTGCCCCCAGTGGGATGGGGGAAAGAATCAGAAGGGTAAAAGTAGGAAAACTTACGGGTTGAGATAATACCTTAATAATAATAAATAGTAATGACAAAGAAAAAAAAAAGGAAAGATAAATAAAACCCAAGAATGACAATTGTTTTTTATTTGCATGATTTGTTTACCAGCAGCAGCCCCCCCCAGTCAGCTTTCCCTCTAGTTGATATGCTGAGCACATCGTCGTATGGTCCGGAATATCCCTTGGGTCAGGTGGGGTCAGCTGTCCTGGCTGTGTCCCCTCCCAGCTTCTTGTGCCCCCACATCTGCTCCCTGACAGGGCAGCTGGGGGAGGAGAACAACAGCTAACACATCAATATGTTATCAGCACTGGTCGCATGCCAAATCCAAAACACAGCACTCTACCAGCTACTGGGAAGAAAATTGAATCTTTCCCAGCAGAAACCAGGACAAGGGTCAAGTTCTTTGCCTCAAATTCCTCAGCGTGGGGGAAGTAGTGATTTCAAGGTGCAATGAGTGTGTTATTCTTTCCAAGTAGCAAGTATACAGTATGTTTGAAATTCTTAAAATTATAGGATATGCAAAGGAGAAACCACGTATACGAAGAAATTATTTCTGTATGAGATCATTGAGATAGAGGAGGAAATAATTCATCTTTTCTGCCTCATGATACTGAAGCATACAAACTATACCTTTCTTGTTTCCATAGTGATCCAGAACTTACGTACGGGTTTTTATTGCTAAGTATTGCCCAACAGTGATAAACAATGTACTGGCTTGGCAAAAAGAAATGGTTAAAAAGTATGTCCACTACTGAAACACAACATGGAACATTTGAATTTTTTTTATTTGAATCTCAGTACTTGATCCCTCATTCGTGTTTGGGTTTTGGGTTATGTTTTCCTCTTCTTAGCCTTGGAAAATATTCATTAGCTTATTATATTCAAGTCTACTCAAATTTGGAATCAATTTGCATTGTAACATCAGGAAAGGTTCTGACATGGATTCCTTTCTTTGTAGAGAGCAGCTTTTATAAACTCAGTCTATACTGGTTATCAAAGGGAAAACAGAGATAATCAGCTCACATTCTACTAGTGCCTGGTGTCACAAGAACACATAGGTTGACAGCTTTTTGGTTTATCATGAATGATGTCCAAAGTTTGGAATTAAAGCTTGTTAAATTCTTTATTTGCATATATAGGACTTCTCCTTTGCTACTTCAGTCCCACTGATATAAATACCATATTTAGCTGTTCATTTTATCTGAAAATCACTGTATCAATAGTGTTACAATTCGAGCTGAGTTGTAATAAAAATTAACAAAATATATTTTGTGATTGTTTCGTTTGCTCTCTTGACAAATCAAAGAAGTTGATTTTCTATGGCTATGCCAGCTATTAGTGTATATTTCTTTAACTGTTCAAAATTTTTGGCCTAAAAGTATACTCAAAATAATTTTAAAATTTACAATAAACAGTGACCAAATGCAGCAATTTTTTCAAATTACCATAATCTACTCAATTTTTATAGCCATATGAGCCAAAGTATATGTAATCTACCAAATAATATAAGTAAAATTTAATTCCATAGTGTCATGAGTGAAGTAAAGCCCATGTTTTTTGATTCTAGGGACATGCGTTGTTCCATCTACGTCATGTGAGTCCTCAGATGTTATTCCTCGAACCTGTCAGCTCAACTCTAATGTGCCACAAGTTACCCAATTGCTGAATCTAACTAAAATTCACAAGCCAGAAATAAAATGTAGGGAAAATACAGTGCAGGAAACAGGTATTCTGTTGTATTAAAATACTATGAATACAATCGATACAGTATGTGTACAAGTAATTGATTGTTTTGCAAATGTCCCTGTGAAGAGTTCCAATGTCTTAAAGTGAAACATGTGGCACCTGGCAGTGCCACATGCACATAGACACATCTGTTCTGTAGTTTGAGATCTGTGTGCAGCCTGAACAATTCTAACTCAAGCATGAGATTTATAACAATATTTGAGATGTCATATGAATGTACCTTGAAGCACTGTACAGTGAAGTTGTTACACTTCTTTCCAAAGTATGTTCACATCAATGAAACTTGTCTGGCAATATGACCATGCAGTGTCCTCAGCTTATACTCTGAAAGGGGAAATCTTGTCTCATTGGTGTCTTGGAGTTGTTTGAATGTTTCTGTAAGCTACAAAATAATAAACTGTATTATTTAGACTTTGGCGGCACTGCATAGAAGAGATCTGTTAAAGAATCTGGGCCAGTATAAGCTATTGACTTGGATAAAAGCTAAGAGAAAGCAAAGAGAGGATTAAATTTAAAATTATTGTTACAGCTGAGAGCTAACGGCAGGAGACCTCAAAAGTTTTTGGTTTAGTCTCTGTATTGTTTATTATAGTTATGAATAATCTCAATAGAGAAGTGAATAAAAGGGGAGCAAAGTTTTGTTATGATACAGATACTGCTTTAATGAAGAGTGGGATGTTTTAAGCTTTGAGATGGGCAATTCTATATTTACTTATTCCTGAAAAATGGAACAGGTAGCATGTAGGAAACATGACAGTTTTCAAAGCAAGGTTTTCAGTTTACTGGTTTTATGTCTTGTGGCCACTGTGTTGAAAAATTATGGTCTGGGGACCATTGTATGGGGTAAATGTGGAACATGACCTCATGTAAAATCTAGCTTTGCTAAATGCAAAGGATTGAAATGCAAAGGATTTTACATTGGGGAGGAATGATAACTGCAGTTAAGCTTTAAAGAATCAAAATTAAATTACTCAAGGCAGGAGGGTTATCATCACCATAGATATAGCTCAGTAGAATTTTCAGATTTTAATATGTTTTTAAAAAACTAAGTAGCAGGAAATTCACATCCATAGGAAATGAAAAATGTATCAAACCTTTAAATCATTTTTGCATTATTATCTGAAATACTTCATACATTATCAGGTAAACCATCGCATAAAATACCTTACAGACCAAGAATTGATTCAGGGAGAAGCAGCATGAATGAAAAACTCTCACATAGATATGCTGAAAACATTAAAAATTTACATAAGGGCATTTATAAAGTAACTAGTGATACAAAGGAAGTTCAATAAAAGCTACTTTTCTTATCTCATGGCACAAAAACAAGACATCATTTGATGTGATGATGGAGTTGAAAATTAAAAACTCATAAAAGAAAATGCCATGTTACACAGAATATAATTAAAATATGGAATCTACTGATAAAAGAAGCTGGTAAAGAAATTGGTGTGATTCCAAAATCAGTTGGCAGTTTATATGGGTAAGAGTTATGTTGTATTTAGCAGCAGTAAAAAAGGGAAGAGAAAATTCAATTTTGTACTTCCAAGTTTTTCCAGCCTTACTCTAAGAATTGTGTTGAAGGCAGATGATTTCCAAAATCCATACTGAATTATCTTGTGCTGTTTCTGAAGCATTGGGTTTGGCCTTTGAAACTGAATGTTAGAAAAATTATTGGCCTGTTCTAGGCTAGTATTTCCTGTGTTTTTATGTTTAAGTTGGCATGTCTGTTTGTATAAGATCTGTAAGCCAAGAATCAGAAGAAATGGAATTGTAGATGCAAATGCCAAGATGTGAAATTGCTTAAATAGACTTGGGTCAGACCATTGAGAGCTTTTTACTAAAGCTGCTATTTTGCTTTATATTTTGTATTACTTCCTACCCACAGTAAAGTCAACAGCAGAATTTCACTAAAGCAAATATATTTACAGTCCTTATTGTCTTGATTCAAAATACTGATTATCTCTTTAAAACAATTTTGTGAAAAGATAGATCATCATTAAAGAACAGCAGTAGAGAGAAACATAGATTATTTATGCTCATTACTAGAAATCTTGAGTTGTAAAATTATTCATAAGCGGTAGTGGTCTTCACAGAACTATGTAAAGAATGAAATAAAATTTTCAGCTATTGACATGTTTCTTTGTAGTTGAAGAAAATAAGGGGGGGGTGGGGGGGGTAATCAGTTTTTTAAGTTTTGAAGACATCAGCTACAATTTCAGTGAGGAAATAAATCAATGTAGAAAAAAAGATTATATTTTTCCCTAAAATGTCACTAAATTTCATTGATTAGAATTCTAAACATATCAAAAATGTAATTTCCTTACTCTCAGGATATTTGGGTGTAAATTCAGTTGCATNCATCATGGAGAACTGATAATTTCACTCTTCTTAAAATGTTGGTTTGATTGTTATTTTCATCTTTATCTGGAGAAGTACATAAACTTCTTTTTGCTGGACTTTAGAAAAATGCACAGGTGAAATCTCTCTGCGGGCCCCCTCTTTCCTCTACTCTTTTGTTATGTTATTATTGGCTTCTGAACAAGACACAAAGCTAAAGCTTTGGTTTAGCCCATATAATAGCTGCAATGTCTTCCTAAAGTATTTCGTTTTCCCCTTCCTCTGCACCCCCTTTTATGAGTGATATGATCATTCTACAGCAGGGTGCTAGAACATCTTCTGAGAAGGAAGTAGGACTGAAGTGGCTTCAAAGTGGGTTTGAACAAGCAAATTAGATAAAGAACCCATTTCCAACACATCTTCATCAGTTTAGGCAGTGTAAGAAGTGGTGCTGTAGGTGAGGAAGGTAGGTTTTTATTCCACTGGGTTTAGAACTTTCTCAGCCTTGAGGATTCTCATCTTTAGTATTTGAATTCAGTGAATAATCTTTTCCACCATTTCTGTTAAAATGCTCTGAAGAAACAATGTGCAAACTATTGACCAAAGCAATAAGGTCACAGAGAATGGTAACTACTGGTTAAGTTTAAGACTTTACCATCTCATGAAGCTCTAAAGAAAAATAAACTTTGAAAGCAACCTTGATAATATCAAAAGTTTTTTAAAACTACTTTTTAAATTTCTTTTCTTCTGCTTTTACCAGAAGATGAAAAAAACAACTCATAAAGATTTCATCATCTGCGCTAAGCTGCCTATGCTGGTGCTTTTTCAAATTGTTACTTTTTGCTGTCTCTCAGTATACCTCATTAGCAAAGGCAATCTGTGTCCTACAGCAGCTGAAATGAATAGTAGGGGTTTTGAATTTTTGCTTAGAGTAAGACCCTTCATATATTTATGTATTTAAATTACATTTAGCGCTTTTTTTACAAGCAAGTACCATTTTTGTACTATTACAGGGAAAATAATACTTTCAGAGCGTTACTACCCTACAAGTAGTCAAGCCAGAGTTCTGTTGTAAATTTGGATTATAAATTTGCCTTTGGAGTAGCAGCAGAAACTCTGTAATCCAGTTTCTTTGTGACCATGTTAAAAAAAAACTTATAGGCTGGATTGTCAAAATATGAGGGACTGTAAAATTTGTATGAGTACAATAGTGTGAATGATGCATCTAAGCAGAAAA
>WEIT01041362.1:15813-75556 GCA_013389985.1 Dryoscopus gambensis | reverse complement strand
GAGAGATCTCCCACGCTTGCACGTTTTTATATGCAAACTTACAAAAGTGCGATTAGCCCAAAAGCCTGTCAGTCAACTCGGGTTCAACCTATTACAGGATTTTACAGGGAGAAGAGTGTTTTGATTGCAGAATTAAATTCAAGAAGAAAAAGCAAATTAGTGGTATGCATATACTGTGAACAATCATTGCATGAAACCAGCCTTAAACGCTCTGCAAATTCGCAACCAGAGTAACCGAGGCACAGTAAAAGCAGCCCTGGGGGATTTCAGCATACCCAGGAACAACCTATAGGCCTTGGTGCACCACACCAATGACCAGCGAGATAGTTCCAGTCAAAGCCACACTGACCTCATCTGTTCACAAACAAGCTGGTTCCCCTCTCAGATTAAGAGGTCTCTAACGACAGCACCCTAATTAAATCCAGTTTGTTAGTGTGCAGCAGAAGTGATGGTTTGGTTACCGGGTAGATGTGCATTCCCAGATTCAGCTGTGCTTTTCCCAGTCTGGCCCATATGGTCTCTGCTGACCTCTGGCTCAAGGTCACCATTACTTTGGCATTGCTAATGAAAGGGCTCCTTACCCAATTCAATCAAAACTAGAAATCAGCAATTTAATCTGTGCACTTGAGAAAAATTTGGAATTAGCAAGAGACGTATAATTCCAAATATACTTTACAGCCATAAACCCGACCAAAATTTTTGTCACTCAAGATTCCATACAAGGCCACAAAGAGCCACACAGTTAAATCAGGCTTACACCCAAAAGTCAAGGTCATCTGACAGATGCTATCATGATTGATTTGGGTCTGATATCTCAAGTATTTATTCTAATTTTAGACACCACTTACATTGCTCAGATGGACACATGCTTTTAGAGAATTCCCTTATTCAACAGCCCATTGCACTTTCAGTGTCAATAGCAACACAGACTGAGGGTTGTACATGTCAGCATAATTTGGCCTCCAAAATCCTTATTGGTAAGAACAAGTAAGAAAAGGAGAAAAAAAGCAGAAGCAGAGGCTGAATTTTCAGAATGGACTTAAAAAACCACTTGCTTTTTCAACTGTCATGAGTTAGCAGAGCATTATAAATAATCAAATCCATGCACATTGCCCCCATGCTGTCCCTTGTGATCAGCACAATTAATTAAAACATTTTCTATAGCTGTGCAGCTGGGTAAGTGAATACTGATTGCCTTTGCAGAGCATACAACAGGACAGAGCCAAATCTTAGCTGCCACATAGAAAACTCCTGCCTGAGGTAGAAGCTCCCTGCCTGAAGAATAATGGACTTAAAGGTGTGAAATAAACCCCTCAAATCCAGTGGTACCAGTCACACTTGTGATGAGTGCCGTCCTTAGGAGTTCTATTGGTTCCCAGTCTTCAGGTTTACTTAAAATCCTAGTGTCTGGCTTTTGTAACAAAAGCAGATTAAAGAGGTGGTTCATGTGTTTAAAATATTTCCTATTTTCAAAATCCTGGAAGGTAAAATATGTGTCCCTGCTAAGACAACTCTTTCTCTACTCATTTGCCCTTATGTGGCCTTGTTCAAACTGCATTTACATGCAAAGGGGTCTCCGTCAAGAAGTTTCTGATCTCTGTAGTTCCAGTGAAAGCAGAAAATTTCTCCCTGCAAATATGTTCCAGATCTGTCTCTCAGAAGCCAAGATTCAACAAAAATGATCTGCCAGCTGCATGTAAGTTTTACATATGTAGCAAGAAGCGTAATGGAATGAGAGCAACAGTTTATTTGTAGAAGTAGAAGCAAGCAGTCTAAATAAATGAAGCAACTGATAATTGTTTAGACGTTCAGAGGTTTTGTAAACGTTTCATTAAACTGATGGGATCAAATGCATCCTTCCAAAATTTTTTCCATAGAAATTTATGTGGCTAGGCCCTTTAGCATATCTCTCTTCAACATTTTGTTTCAAAGTTAGTGAAGGCACTGAGACTTTTAGGTCTCAATTAACTACAGGTCCATGACCTTTGTGAACTTCAGTTTTGAAATTCAGAGAACACAGACCATGTGATCACAGCCATGCCTAGACAATGTATGAGCTTGTCAAACTTCTGCCATGTACAACTGCAATAATTTATTGTCCTTCAGTGTTCTTCAGGAGAGCCTAACCTAAAGGAAACATGTAGATGCCTGCTCAGAAATAGGAATGTCTAGATCCAAAGCAAACCAAAGCTAAGGGCTGGAGACTCACTGCCTTCGACAGTTCCTACATTAAATTGTCTGATGACCCTAAATGCAACACCTGCCACCATCATTCGGGGGAAGGTCAGATCCATTGAAGTCACGCCTTCTACAGAAATTCAAAGCCCATGTAAAGTCAGATACTGCCCTTCCATTTCCACTTTTCTCGGATGAAATCTCTTGAGGTGATTTCTTAAGACCTCTGCCCACAATGTTGGCAAAAGTTGGACTACGTTGCTGGCACTGAGCAGCCAACAGAAAACAGCAAATCATTCTCTTCAGCAAAGAAAATTGATCCTGAGTAGAGCTGATTGGTTTATCCAGCATGGCTGGGAAAAAAAGAGAAAAATGCATCCTCTAATCATCTGGCTGGAGTTGCTAGCACAAGCTCAGGTGTTCCAGGCCAGCAATGGGAGTTTCTGTGAAAATAAAGCCAATCCTTAGAAAAGGGTCTGTATGTTCTTCTGCCTCTGTCTTGGTTAGAATCACATCCTGTGCCCTTGCTGCTGGTGCACAGGTCAGAAGCGGCACAAGAGCTGGGTGGGTATGTCCCAATATCTGTGTGCTGGGTGTTTCCTTTATGTTTGGCTTTCAGCTGGGAACTAAAGAGTCCACAGAGCTAATGGGGTACAAAGTTCTTTGCTCTAAATCCAGAGAAAGGAGCTAGATAATCAAGGCCACACTATCATCTTCATATTCAACTTGCGGTTCCACCTTCATGCTCTTGGGATCACCTGGGGTCTGAATTCTGTTTGTTAGAAAGCCGTGGACAGCATGAAGACTCTCTTATGGAGACCATACTGTCTGATAAAATGTGGAATCACAGGAAGATAAAATGATGTTTTATTTTAAGATAGTGCAAACAATAAGCTAGATTACAGAAAAAAGTCATGAAACAAATCTGAAAGGGCACCTTTTCCCTCACCTTTTCAATTTAATTGGTTTGTTTTTAAGTCAGTGAGCTCAGAGCAATATTTTTCCAGAAAGACCAGTCTGCCAATGCTGATCAGTTAACACCCCAGAAGGTTCCTCTTTTGGTCACATAACAAAACAAATGACGTGATTATGATAAAGCTTCCCTGTAAGTCAAGGATGTATAGAAGTGCACCGACTGCACACTGCAATAGAATGTAACAAAAGCAGGTGTAGAGGTGACACGTGTTACTGCCAAATGCTGTAGACAGGGTGGAAAGGGTGGCAGGGTGTGTTTGTTGTGCTTCTCTGGAGGGATAAAATGAAGATGATAAAGGTCAAAAGAGGATTCTGAGACTGTCAGAGTCATACCTCTCTTAAGCAACACTGTCAAATGTCTAGTTATCGAAATATGAGAAGAACAAAGCACAATATCAAAATGCCCATTACCAGCCTGCCACAAAGTAGAATGAGAAAATTCCTAACACTTGCTTGATCCATTCGCTACTAACAGACACCATACTGAAAAGAAGTGAGGATTGCACAGAGGATAGGGAAGTTCTGTCATTACCCAGTATGGGCTAATTAATCCTTAACGTCACATAAAGTGGTAAGGGGAGCTTGAGTGTCCATCTTTGCACCAGGCAAGGGCTATACCTGCCTCTGCCAATCAGACAGAAACACATTCTAAATGCATGTGAAAATAACCATTTTCATCCTCTTTATGGACAGAGCCAACATATTTGTAGAAGTTATAAAATAAATGCGATGCCTCCAAAGCAATATTTCTGTAGCCCTGTTAGCTCTGTAGTATACATGACGCAAAACACAGGAGATTAGGCTTTTAGCACGCAATTTCTATTTGCTGACAAATAATAATCTTTGGCTTTCAAATCTTTGGCTGGGAGACATTTAAGAACTACAGGCTGAGCTTTGAAAGAAAATGTGTTTTGAAACCCCATCTTTATTTGTCGAGCTATCATTATTACTATTCAATTATAGTACAAATGTGCAGCTTTCATAATGCAAAATGCCACTTCAAACTCTTTCGACAGGGTTCGATGCAATGTCACTTTCTCTATTCAGGCCAGTTCCTCAAGATCCCAACATGCCCCAAATCCCCCTGAAACCTACTGACAATGCAAACTGGAAGGGATGAGATGTCTAAGAACAGCAAAAAGGATCAGAGAAGCCTTCCTTCCAATTAACAATGGCAATGATTAATAACATTCAAAAATTCCATTTCTGCTGGATTGTTGCTTGGAGAAAGACAAGCCAACAAGACAGACCCATCCTTTTACAGGAATAAGAAAAAATAGCAGTTAGAACAGAGTAATCCCTGATAAAAAATGCTGAGGAGGAGAAGAGGTGGGAAGAGTATTGAGAAGGAATCCTGTGTTTCAGTAATACTGCCTTGTTGATCTTCCCTCCCTCCACCATGTGGTTTCTATTTTCTTGTATTAATCCATGCTTCCCCTCCCTACATTTTTTCATGTGGTTGCCAGTTTGAGGTCAACAAGTACTAAGAATGGACTGAAAAGAATTTCCAGGATGTTTTTTAAGACTATTAATAACTGTAGCAACTATTCAAGCAAACAGCACTTCATGTTCATTGTACTCCAGGGCGTAAAATCATCACTTGAGGAGGCTGATTCAGAGTTTCCTCACATTACAAGTTGTACAGACAGTCAGGTACAGTGTAGGGTGTTAGAGGCAAGATGTCACTTCCAGTGGGATGCTGAAAAATAAGGAGCCAATACTGTATACATCAATGGGGACGTTTTCCAAAGGTGAGAAGACTCCAGAGACAGGTCTCATGGGGGATTTTTAAGTGTTGCCACTTACAGTACTGCACTTCCTAATTTCCCACCACCCCACAGACAGGCGTCCTCAAAGCCCTAAGATGTGAGGTATTGCTCAACAACATGCAGCAAGACTGAAGTACTTGTAAGTGAGATCTGCCGAAGACAGTCAAGCCAGCAGACTGCCAGAGTCTACAGGGAGAGGTGGCACATCTGGAAACATGTGATTAAGTACTGAGCCATGAAAGCCTGAGCAGCATCCTTCACCACAGTGATGCAGGGGGACTCATCTGGGCCTTGAAGGAGAAAGGCACTGTGAAGCCCACAGCGCAGACAGTAAAGTAAAAAAGATCTGACCTGTGATGTTCAGGACAACACACCTCAAAATTACACCAAAGCCTTCCATAGGACAGACTATCAACCCTGTTGATGATGAAACAGGGCAGAATACTGTGGCTTCACAAGCCTCAGTACACAGCTTTAACAGATAAAATGGGCAAATTGCAAAGACACGGACAGTCTCATTCCTAGCTATCTTCTGTGTGAGGGGTAACATGGCAGACATGCTCTGAGAATGCCTCAGATTAGAAAAAAAATTAGAAAAAAATAAGTCCTGGAACATGGGAGAGGCCATGGAGGAGATGATCTGAGAACCCCTTAGAGGCCCAGGCATGAGGCAGTCTGAAGATGCCAGGTGTGGCTGCTCACATACAAACAGATGTCTCTGTTTATGTGTAATCCCCTCTGCTTCCAAGGCGATTAAATGTCTGACCTTGAAATACTTAAAACAGGGCCCAAAGTCTATTTTGGAGCTGATTTTTATAAATTGGAATATTATGCTTACTAAGAAAGAAGAGACTAAAACTTGCACAAGAGGAAAAGAAGCACTATGTCAAATTTCAGAGTGATGTACAAGGGCATAAATCGCATGTCAGAAGGGGAGTATCAGCAAATTAAATGATGAATTAAAATCAAGAAGAATGTGTGCTATATTCTACTCCTCCTACAGACAACAGCTTTTGGGCACACAGGGCTTTCCAGCATCCTAAGAAATTATGCAAATTATTTCTTTTTTCCCCAAGGCTTTGCCTTGTATTTTCCTTATTGATTTCATAATTCAAAGGATGAATGAAAAAAGAAAAGGGATACTTAGAATGGATATTCATTTTCTTTCTTGTCTTCCTGGAAAATGGCACAGTTAAGCAGAAGGAAGATTACAGACAGTTTTGGATTTTTTTTGAGATGCAAAGTTAGGTCTGATATTTATATAGGCACTAACACACCCTATCCAAGTCTCAGAAGTTTCCAATACTCATTCACAAAAGTAACCAGAGACAAGGAGTGACCCAAACCTACAGCTGACATAGCTAGACCTGAAGGGCGATGAATTGGGGCTCCCACAGAAAGAAGAACAAAATTCCAACAAACAATATGTCTAAAGACACAATTGAATTGTTCCTTCTCTGAAGGAACTGCAGCCCTTGCTCTTTTTCACTATTTCTGCCACTTACTGCTCTGAAGAAGCATTTCAGGCTTGTATACATTACACTAACTTATCCCAGCTAAGGGCCTGATCCAAGCAAAGAGAAACAATGGAGCAATTTGTCTGGTTGATGGCTGCAGAAATAGAAGATGAAATCATAGAATCATTTAGGTTGGAAAAGACCTCTAAAATCATCAAGTCCAACTGTTAACCCAGCACTGCCAAGTCCACCACTAAACCATGTTCCCAAGTGCCACATCTACATGGCTTTTAAACACCTCCAGAGAAGGTGACTCCACCACTTCCCTGGGCAGCCTGTTCCAGTGCTGGACAACCATTTTGGTGAAGAAAATTTTCTAAATATCCGATCTAAACCTCCTCTGGCACAACATGAGGCCATTTCCTCCTCATATCGCTGGTTACCTTGGAGAAGATACTTATCCCCACCTGGCTACAAGCCCTTTTCAGGTAGTTGAGAGCGTGATAAGGTCTCCCCCTGAGCCTCCTTTTGTCCCTCAGTTGCTCTTCACAGGAGTTGTGGTGTCTCTGGCCATACCACACCATAGGCAATGCCATGGGGAGCTACTTACTCTTTTTATGTTGAATATTACAGCTACATTTCCTGCCCATTGCCTCAACCACTCACATTTACCAGACTCTGCTATTCTTAAGAGTAACTTCGGTGTTGAGTGCTAAATACATGCAATCAACAAACCTGGTTTACTACTTTACCCACTCTCTCCAACACCAGGAAGCCTGAGGCAGACTCCCTGGGGCAGAGCACAGGGAGCAGCTGAGCTGAGGCACGGAGGGTTGCAGAGTACACACATCCCAGCAGAACGGGAATAGATACTGCACTGCACCGGGACGGGAATTTCAGTTGCTGGGCTTTCCTCCAGGCTTATTTATTACCTTGGGCAAGTTATTTAACCAGTGTCCTGAGGTCCCAAATTAAAAGTAAAGCAGTGGTAATCTTTTTCAGCAACTGTGCTTCTCGGGCTTTTCTAAATGTCCTTGAGGCCTGGGACTTTTTCTCACTAGAGCTTGTTCCAGCCATGCTCCAAATGTGGAGCTGAATGCCTGTGTGGTTCTTCTCTAATCTACTGGGCAACACACTCCCACACAGAGGAGTGCCTGTTCCCCTCTCCTGGTTAGCTCTCCTTTATTTCCCTCTGTATCTATGCAATGACTGCTCCAAAGCATTTGCATTTCAGCTGGTCCAACATTCCCAACATTATTTACTGGTGTCGTTGGAAATCGAATGGCATTTTTTCTACTGCACAGACATGTTTTCATTAACTGTGGTTAAATTCTAGCTAATGCCATTACATGATCCCTACCTTCACTGGCAATTGCAGGGGAGTTAATATTGCATTTTCACTTCCTGCCTTTAAAAATGAGACAACTGTATTGTTTCAAATTGCTCTGTGTATAGCACATTCCCTTCATAGTTTTGGAAAATCTAGGAAAGCTTGTGAGATATGATAAAGGTCAACAGAAATCTATTCCCCATTGGACATCCCTAGAACAGTGTCTCCATTGAAATCCTTGCGGTGAAGCTTTGGGCACTGGTGTGTACATGAGTATGAGTGTTCAGAGGAAGGCTGACAAGGGCCATCATATTTTGGGAGGAAGAAAGGGATGAAGGGGCACTGGTACTGTTGAAAGTGAGTCTGAAATAGATTTTATATCCTCTGAGCTAAACCAGTAAGAGGAGTCTTGGGAGACACGGCAAACAAAATTTGCTCACCTCTGAAAAGCCAAACATGGTTGCAGAACTGGATGTAACCATAAGTCTGGACACAGCTTGGTATGCTGTTGTCATAGCTGTAGAGAGACAGCCCCACTCTACCTCCCCTTAGCACAACGGGGCAACATCACACTTCTCTTGGAGGAAAGCCCTGCCCAGTGCCTCTCTTCAGGCTGAGTCTCTCCCAAAGCTCAGTCCCCACAGATCCACTTCCAGGAGGCAAAGTAGAGATGAAGGTCCTTCTTTGGCAGTCTTGGGGACAGAAAGGACAAAGTGCACAGTGCTCCTCAAGCAGCCCTTTACACTGCCCATCCATGCCCAAATGAGCCCAGAGTAGACACAGTGTACAGGGAGTATGGGGTGCAGCCCTCCATCCCTCCTCCAGTAAATCCACTCCTGGTTATCACAAATAACTTTTTGTGGGAGGTCACAAGGAGTGGAACGAGTTTTGGTCAAGGGCACCACATTTTCAGACCAAAAGCACGCATTTCTATCCTGAGTAGATTAGATTAGGATTCAAGTGGATGTGGATCTGTAGTCAGGATGACAATTCCTTTTCATATTTCCTAACACTTTTCAGGGCAGAAGCTGGATACATGTGGTAGATGGGTTTCCTGAAGGCATGGTATAATCTTTGCCATATGGATGATGGAGCTGAGATGCCTAACACCAGAGCCAGAATGGTGCTTCATTTCTGTCATGCTTGATGGCTAACCACTTCTGAGGCTTGTGGACTCAGATAGGTACCAGTAACTCAGCTGGCCTGATTTACAGCTGCAATTAATTTCATTTTAGGCAGGTGATTGCTCCTTCTGTTTCACTGACTTTTCATTCCCAGATTTTGGAAGATCACAATGGCTTTTTACATTAATTAGACTCTGCTTCCTCAGATTCTCACACAAACACTTAGCATAAAGCACAGACTGCTCTTTCCTCAGCCATCTGGGAAGTTGAAATCAACAATTTTCCAAAACTCAGACATCTGAAAATAACGTTAATGTGTTCTAACCCCTTTAAATATACTGAACAAGTCAACAGGCAAGTTGAAATATGGAGAACGGGACATTGGTAGGGCACACTGTTCATCTTGCCCTTTAGTGTCCCTAAACAATCAGACCAAGGCTGCAAGATCATAAACACAAATCCACCCTCTCCTAGAAAGCCAATACCTCCTGCAGCCCAGCATCTGCCACACCAAATATCAGGCATGGAAACTACTTTTTTTTAATGGATTTATGCTGCTGAACAGAAATAGACACATATATTTAAATATACACATGCATGCACATATCTATGCCTGGGATGTGGATCATGTTTTGCTGTCACAGTACATCCTACTTGCCTTGGCAATAAAGCCTTTCTAGCTAAAATAATTTGTAAGGTCCACAGTCAACACTTTTATCAGACAGGGCTGGAGAGCCTGTCTTGATGATGTAACAGACTCCAGTTTGCTGGAAGACAGAGGGTTTAGATAAAGCTGGCGGGAAGGAGAATGATAAGAAAAATTACTGACTTGTGTAATGATTTCTTCTTCCGTATGACACAGATTCCCCAGGAAAAAGAGAACATAATTTCAGCTTCCTGGAGCCCCCAGTCATCCCAGTGCACAGTGACACAGGAGGAGGAAGCCACCGCTGTGTTTAACACCAGTGGCAGTCCAAGAGGTAATCAAAACCACACTCTGCACTCAAGGCACCCAACTCAAAAGGATGTATACAATATGCATGCAATAAACCTGCACTGTACATGTGTTTGTGATTTCATATTTACATGCATAGCACAGCATAGTCCCTTGTAGCTCACAGATGTCAACGATGAGTCTATCAGGAATTCTGCTTTTGCAGGACTTTTCCAAAGAGGAACACCCATACAAAATATTTAATGGGACAGTCACCGNCATCCCCCCAGGCAAACGAGCTACCTACCGGCCTGAATTGGAATTTTAAGAACCAATCAGCATTTTATCTTTCATGCAAATGAAGGATCCAAAAAGGCGACCGATAAAAATGTACAGAAAACTGAATAAAAGAGGGCCCCAAGCCAGCCCAAGTGTGCTGCTCTAGAAGGAACATCCAGAGGGAACATCCAGGGACCAGACCAGCTCCTGCCCAAGAAGAGGATCCAGCGTTGACTCTGCAGCACCTCCACGCTGACCAGGACTGCTCCTGCCCTGCACCCGCAAACCCCCCTTGCTTTAGGCCACTCAATAAAAGCTGAAATCACTTTAAAAAACTGGGAGTGCGTTCCTGTTTTTACCAGTAGTACTGAATGATGAAGACTAAGAAACTGCAACAGCAGGTGAATTGACGTTTGGTAGAATTTTTGTCATCCTAGACCAGTTTCTAAATGAAAGACCATCTTCATACAGAGGATCATTGCAGTGTGAAGATATGAAAATTCTATCTGATCCCCCCCTCTGCTGAAGAAATTATTTTTTGATTTGTTACATTTAAACAAACATTTTTCAAAATATTTTCCTACCACAGATTTTCTAAAACATCTGTTGCAAAATCAGTGCTTGATATTATTATTCACAATATGTGGCACTTTTCCCCATGCATTAATTCTGCCAGCAAAACCCCCAAACAACTACATGCAGAGCAGCAAGTACTTCACTTTTACCCAGTCTATGACATAATATCTGTATGTTTATCCCATGATTTGTGTATGTGGCCGTCCAAAAGGCTCATGAACAAACAACTAGGGACAGCAGTTTCTGCATTTCCAACTTCCCTTCCCTGCTCTCTGAACGTGTCAAACCACCATGACACGCTGGCTGGAATATGCAATTTCCAAAGTAAATCTGAAGGGTTAAATTTGCACTAGAGATGATGGGTGTTTCAGTGTCCTGGGGACATACTGGTACCTCTCCATTATCACTGTACCCCTTATCTGGTAACAATAACACAGTCATTGAAAGGAAACAACACCCTCTCTGTCAACATGACTTTACTGTTAGAATGGTTTTCATAGCTTAAAAAATGCTGGGCAAAATTGATCCCAGACGAGGGTATCATCGCTGTCCAGCCAGCAAGGAAAAATTATCATCAGCTTTCAAAAGCAGCAGTCTATCTTTCCAGTGCTGAGAGCCAAGCAGATGGATGCCTGGATGGATGGTGTGGGGGTAGCCATAGTAACCATCATCCTGTGAAGCTCCTGCTCACATCTCTCTATCACTGCTGGGGAATACAGCCAAGGCTTGCCGCTGGGGTGCCGATATCCGGTCAGACCTTCACCTCCCAGCTCCAGCTGGGGTTTCCACTTCTCTGCAGCAATTTTCTAGTCTCACCTCATGTGTCCTCACTTTACGGATTGAGAGTAAAATTCAGTCCCAGGGGAAGATGCCTCGAGCAAGCAGCTTCCCTGTGGCTGCAGCCCATGTCATGTACTGGTGCCTTTTAGCCTCTGCTGGGCGCAGGAAGCCCCTCAGCCTCCCCTGAGCCAGGCAAACCCTCCTGAACTCACCTGGAGTACTGCATGGCCCATGAAGAGACACTAGGGTTGATTCAGCTCCCAGGCTGGGTGGAGCCAGTCCGCATACATCGAGAAGCACACAGATACAAGCAGCTTTGTGCTGTCCTGGCTCCTAAGGGATTAGCTGAAGGGTGTTCTAGTACGAACACCACCTTGGCTCATCAGAGGGGGTAACAGACCTGAAAGGCAGCTTCTAGGTCTGGATGTGGGAAAAGACTGCTCTGACACTCACCCATGGTGTTATCCACTCTCATTTTTACTTGAGGTTTTATCATCATTTTCCTCAAGGGCAGAAGTCTCTTCTCAGAGCAAAATGACGCCTGAGTGATACCTGAGGCAACTCATACAACAGTCCTGGATGAACTCAGAACTTGCTTGCTGAAAAGCAAATGCAATCAGTATTAAGCTGGAAGACTAAACCCTGCTCCTATTTTGGGATCATGGAATATTTGAGGCTGGAACTGGCCTCTGCAGACAGTCTAGTCCCATCCCTTCATCCTTTTCTATAGCCCGTACTTCATCACTGAAGGCAGTGTTGAGAGCCTTGCTGAAGTCAAGATAAACAACGTACTGCTCTCTGCTCATGCTCCGAGCCAGTCAGTGCACTGCAGGAGGCTACTGGGATGGCCAGGTGTGATCTTCTCTCTGTAAATCCGTGCTCACTGCTCCCACTCACCTTCTCATGCTCCACACATTTAGAAATGGTTCCCAGAATGGTTTGCTGCATCACCATCCCAGAGATCAAGGAGAGGCTGACTGGCCTGTAATTCCCTGCATCTTCCTTCTTGCCCTTCTTGAAGAAAGCAGGACATCTGCTCTATTTTGATTCTCAGTAACTCTGCCAGTTGATGTGACCCTCCAAAGACAATTAAGAGTGGCCTCACAAGGACATTATCGGCTCTGCCTTCAACTGTCCAGTTCCACAGACTTCTGTGTGTCCAGTTAGTTTAAATGTTCCCTGTCCTGATCTTCCTCCACCAAGGTAAGTCTTTCTTGCTCTAGACTTTCCCACAGTTTCAGGAACCTGGAATTCCTAAAGGCAAATCTTATCCAGAAAAAACAAAAGAGTAAGTATATGAAGACCTGTGTGTCTGCAGCCTTCTACTGCAAACTTGCTTGAATCAACATGTATTTGCTTTGCCTGAAGATACTCTGAAAACCAGAGCTAAGTCATAATCATATTAAGTGACAGCCAGCTACTGCTGGTGACCTGACCTACCTTCAGGAGGTTAATTGGCACAGCAGTCACCTGGAGTCAGGCAGTATCACTCTCTGCAGCTCCACCCTTCAAACAGTCCTTGGACCTCAGCCAAAACAAAATCGAACTGCTTCCAATTCAGTTTTGGGAACTGTGAGAATTTGTTAATTTTAAAGCTTGATGACAATGAGTAGATTAGGTTAGACAGCCTGTTTTGAACAGACTAATCCAAGTTTTCCCAGCACACAGCTCCAAATACCATTGACTTTATTAGCATGCACGGAAAGGGCAGCCATAAAGTACTGAATGTATTACGGTTGTCACCTCCTTCCTTCTCACCCTTGTGAAGATTTGGAATTGGCTAAGACATGACAGGTTTATGAGTGGAAGAGAGCAGGTAAAGGGAGCTGGAAACCACCCACTACCTCGCAGCAGGAAAGGCAGGGGCTGCGCAGCTCTGCTTACTCACCAGTACTGCAGCTGCGTGCAGCCCTCCTGCTGCCAGCATGTGGACCCTGCTCCATGCTGTCCCTCATCTTTTCATCAAATAAACAGCTAAATGTTTAAATTTATTTGTACATTTACTCTGCAAGGTACGCATCTGAAGTAAAATCCCCTCACTTCAGTGGAATGGCTTCTTCTGCCTTACTCTTTGTTTTCCCTTTCTCCTCCCTCACCTGAGGCTTGCAAAATTACATTGTGACGCACAGAGGTGTTAAGCAAGGAGCACTGAGAAAAGAAAAGCTTACAAACAAATGAATAATTCTGTATTCATAGCGGGGTTTGAATAATGGTCCCTAGAACCACATGCTGCAAAAGGAGGAGAAAACCAAATATTGAACAGATGCTCATTAGAAAAGCACCAGCCATCCCAAGCCCTGAAAGACACAGGAGTTCTATGGGGGGAAAACACTGCTAGACTATGTAATTAAAGGCTGTATCAGAGTATCACAGGAGGCTGCAGCAAGGCTACCCTGGGTTTGCAAGCCTGGCACTCTTAAAACACAACCACTTGTCATTTTCTGGGGTCAAAAAACTGGAATCCAGGCCCCCCAGGAGACAAACTGTGCTGTGTGTGGTTCCAGGGACACATTCTAAGGGGGAGTCAAGAGCTCAAAAGAAGGGACCTCTGCCACTTGGTCCAACAGGAGAGCTGGCAGCAGCATTTGATATTCTCTCACCATTATGCAGAGTTGGGGTGAGATGCTTTGTGCTGGCACGTATCTGGGCTCCTCCGGCATTTGCCAGTAGTAAAAAAGGACCCTGAAGTGCCAGACACCAGTGTGATCCCCTGGGTGTTTTGGTGAGGCCAGTGTTGTGTGTCCATGTGCCTCACCTGCATAAGTATACAGTTCTTCCAGGATTTTTTAACACAGGTGAAATAATACATTCATCTCTGGCTCCATTTTGGAAAACAGGGGAACTACTTTGGCAGCACATTTGGAATGAAAAATCATCTTTCTGCAGACAGTGAAAATGAAAAATTTAATGTCTGATGGGTTTATCTGGCAGAGCCATCAGCAGTTTACAACAGAGGTACATAACAGAAGCATTGAGCAAACCAGCCCTGCCCTAAAATACTAATGTTCAGATTGAGATGCCATGATTTTATTGCTGTTTTTGTGGAATACAGGTGCTTAGAGGGCATGACTGATCTCCAGATGTGTTGAAGAGGGAAGAGCAATTGCTGCTGGATTGTAATCACTCCCAAAGCTTTCTCCAGAGAAACACCAGAAGAGAAGGCATTTTTGTATTCTAGTGAGATGTAAAAACACCACAAACGTGGACCAGTGGGACTAGCTTTCTGAGCCTGTATCCTGCAACAGTTTTGACTGGTTAATGGAAAATGAGTCTTGTAAGTTAATGAATACAAAATTCAAAAGAATCCACTGGGAAGCTCCCAGAAATTAAAAACTCCATGAATCTTCTGTTATTTTCTGGGTTTAGTTTTACTCCTTAAAGCTCTGCACCACACTTTCCAAGCTATACAAATCATCAACACCTCTGCCATACCTAACTGCATGTTCTGTGGCTTTAGTGGTAGCTTTTAGCCTACAGCATAAGCTGGGGAAGGTACAAAGCCACCTTTTTGCAGGGGTGAGGAGAAGGAAAACCATTTCTTGGAAATTTCCCCTGTCCAACATGTGAAATTTGTATCCCTTTCCCCCTGGTCTCCCCAGGAGGCACCCCTGTGGCTCTAAGGGAGCCTATTCTTGCTGTAGTACTAGACTCATCTTGCCTCCTCTACTTGGTTATCTGCCCTGAGCCAAAGCCTCGGCTTCTGCAGCTCTCCTCTGAGTCACCCTTGCAGCACTTGCACCTTTTGTTGAAGGCGACAAATTTAATGCAGAAATTTCTGGGTTTCTTTTTTTCTTCCTTTTGCCTTCTCCCTTCCCTTTATTTCCTTTCTCAGCATAAGTGATGAACCTGTAGAGATGTCCTGTGCCTACGGATTTCCTGTTTGACTAGCTTTAATGTAAGGGAGTAAATACTGCAGGTCTGTCTGCCAGGAAGAATAAGTAGCTGTGTGTATGTATCTATAGATATATGCACACCAATATAATTATATGTGCATATAGAGAGAGAGCACAATTTAAGTACACATAATTACAAGTAGGTAAATATAATGGAACAGCTTGAACCTAGTGGAAAGTATCTTTTTAAAAAAAGTTAAGTTTCCAGTTTTCACTGATGCATTAGCATCTGCAAAAACAGCCAAGTGCTCATTTTAATAGCAAACTAAAATACCACAGACTTCCTCTTTGATTCAAATAATGTATGAAAGAGTTTCCCCAAGATAAGGTTGTTTGCTTTTGGAAACAAAAGCCTCTGTTTGCCTGGAACACAAGTGCCGGTGCTCTCTCCCGGGCAGCTGATGCTGCAGCCCCAGCAGAAGCAGATGGCACACGGTGCTCCCAGGCAGAGCTTTGCTCTGTGCCGATTGGCGCCTCCAAAATTGCTTTGCACTTAGCTTCTACGTGGAGTGAGGATATTCTGAGATCCCCACGGAGACCAGGGTGTTTTCACAACTCTACCTGCACCCTCTGAGAGCCAGGTGTCTCTCTTTGCCAGCATGCAGAGGGGTACACTGGCCAACCCGAGCAGCTGGGAGCTGTGCTGTCAGGGTGAGAGACTTCTGGAGACACACATTATTTCATAGACACCTTGCAAACTGGGGGCCACCATGCACTTATCTTCTACACCAACACACGATTTACCTTAGCCATGCAAGGTACGGGTGAGATCCAGCCTCAGTACAGCTCAGTAACTAATGCAAGACAAACCATGCTAGAGTCACAACATGTATGTCAGGCACAGATCCCACTGGGCCAAGGTGCCCACTAGTTTGCAGCAGCTCAGCTCTAGGAGTCACCAGGTTGCCATATTTATGCCAGGTGAGAATCAAATGCAATAATTAGCAGTAAGCCTCCAACATACCATGCAAAAACATTGTCCAAATTTTGAATAAATTACTTCTCCATATATGTACCTGTGGGAAATAAATACGTTTTGGAGTTTTTTCTAGAGTCCTCAAGCAAGAGAATGAATATCCATGCTATGGTATAAAAAAACACCATCAAAGTTCCCATTATTACCAAACTCTCAGCTTTTGGGACTCAAAATCGAATTCCTTCTGAAAGTGTAAAAGAACACGAGCTGCCCACTGCCTCACAGACATTTACACCTGGATTTCTCTTCCCTTTAAAAGAGATGTATGAGGAGTATTCCAAGAAAAGGTGTATACGGAGGTGTATCCTTCAAACCACACACTACATAGGATTGTACATGGTGCTGGCCTCATTTTGTTATTGCTGCTTTGTATCACCAAGGCAGCTGGACACAGACTTAGGATGGTGTATTAATTAACCTTGAAACAAAATACACACTCACACTGCACTGGAACATCTTGCTCCAGTCTCATGTTGCCACCCCTTTGAGGTGCAAGCTGGCTTCCAGGGTGTTGCACTTACTCATATCAGAGCTCCATTTTGTCCTGTAGAGGATGAGAACATGTAGTTTTCAACTGTGAGTATTGAAAAGATGGAGGCATTGCCACAATTCTGCCTGGGAAGGGGCCAGCAGGGAAAATCCAACCAAGCTGCAGTTGCTACTTGCCTTCCCTTCAGCCCCTATACAAACACCAACTCCCTGAGCACAAGTAACATTTAAGTGACTACTACCATCTCACTTCCACCTTACCACACTTGCACACCCCTTGTACACTGGATAAATGGCATGTCCAAGATGGGGAGGACTCTGTGGCTGCCCATATCACCATCTTCATGTCCTCTTGGAAGGAAGAGATGTTCTCTGAAATTTGCAGCCAAATTCACTATTTGTAACCTCATTTCCCTTTTCCTGCTCAAAAAAAAAAAACAACCAAAAAACCAAAAAAACTGGCCCAAAAAATGCACCATTTTCAACCCAGCTGCCAACACGAGTGCAGCCTATTCATACCACCTGTTTCTCAGGTAAGAAAGCAAATTCAGGTGATCTGCCTGATCCCAGCCTTGCAGAAGTTGATTGCAGTGCTTGTTAACTCAAAGCCTGACCCTGTTGCACTCCCCAGCATAATTTCGACTGACTTCAAAGAGGTCCCAGGACTGGCGCAATGACTCCTGCGGGCTTGGCACCAGGCTTTAAATCACTGTACAAAGTCACTTGAGAAGCTGTCGGCAGTCAGAAATGAGTCATTAGTATGCTGCCAACACAGTATTCAGTGACAAAACCCAGCTGCCACTGTAGTCAAGAATGCAGTTTCTTCAGCACTACTGTAAGTCTTATTAGCATAGAAATCAAGTGTATGTATGTAATTGAATTTCTTTGTCACATCCTACTATGAGATTTTCCATCAATCCTGATTGTTACTAAATTTGAACTAACAGCCCATATTTGCACTTAAGCAACATCTGAAAGAGGACTACACAAAGAAAGACTTTCCTAAGTCAACACATCCTAGAAAACAGCAGCTGTGCAAAGGCAGAGGCAAGCAATATTTCATTTTCCTCCCCATAGCACTCTATCTCTTGGCACCTCCGTTTTAAATCTGGGTTCTGCTGGCAGCTTTGCATTTTCTCTCTGCAGAAAAGAGCTGCAACGCAGCCAGTGTGAGAGCAGGGGCTGTCCCCAGCAGGAGAGTCTGTCTGCAGGATCTCTCAGGATGTCGTGGTGCTGGTTACTGTTGATCAGGAAGTGAGATAATGCTGTAGGTGAAGTTTATTTTAGGTCACTGGTAAGCTCAGCTCCTGGAAATAGAAGAGGGAAAAAGCCAAGAGGGGAGCAGCAAAAGTGTTGAGGAGCATAATTTCAGGGTTGACTTCACTGACATAAGAATGGCTGTTCAGAGGCAAAATGAGTCTCAGAAACAGATACACGTGTTGTCTCTGCAGGTTTGGGGTGTGCTGGGGGACGTAAGGATTGACTAATCTAGCCTGGATTGAGAATGCAGCCACCATCACCGTGGCTGCCTTTTCAGTGGTTATTTCTCAAGTTGAACCACCTAGCCATATTTTCCTATGTTTTCCAAGCATAATTGTGCTCTAAACAACAGACACCTGCCGAAGTAGAAAAAAGGTGGAGAGTGAAGAAACTAAATATCCTCTCCCTGTACAGATGGTCATTGTAGACCTTGATTAGATTCTGTTGCTAATGACTATGTTGTGTACACATCCCTCCAGCTTTGCTGCTACAACTCTTCTCCAAGGTCACTGTCCCAAGCAATCTACAAAGTCATCAGCCCTTGCCCATGGACTCAAGAAATCAAGTGCTATAACCCCCAGCCAGCCTAGTACTGGAGTGGAGCCAGAGCCAGGGCAAAAGACAGATCCAAGGACCAAATGTAGAGTCACTACAAAATTTCACAGGTCATTCTATAGCAAGATCCTGACATGAACCGATTTCCCCTGAGACAGCCACAGATTTTCAGGAAACACGAGTGTTACTCCTACAGCTCTCAGGACCTTTGTAAAGCAGGATTTTGCTCCTGGTTTTTTGTCGTTGTTGTGGGGGTTTTTTTGTTTTTTATGGTGATAGCTGCAATTAAATAGAGACAACAGGGGCAGAATAACTTTTAATATTGGATGCTCTGTAAATGGCAAATAGTAGTCAGATTTTTCCCAGTATAGTGCAATGCCATGGGATAGTAGTATTATGAAATGGGTATCATCACCAACTGATGGGAATGGGCAGACAGAGTGTTCACTTCAGGATCCAAAAGTTCCCGCTGAATTTTTTCTTCCTCAAGCAATAAGCCCCAAGATCAGGTGTCTTCTAAATCAGTCAGAAGGAAGGAGTAAGATCCTTTCTCCCCTATCACCGTACAACAGAAACATCAAGGAAAAGCTAATTCCCACCATGAGCCATGACCCTGAGCCTTGTCTTCCACTGGGCAGCCCTGGGATGTGACCAGGATGGACATTCCTTTTAGGGAATCATGAAGAAGGAAGGAAGTGGGGAGGCTGTGTGTGCATAGCATTAGCTTTTCCCTGTAGTTTCCATCCATGCCGCTGATTAATTACTTCACTTTGGTCAAATTGTGTCACTGTGTCTCCCTTTGGATTGCTATAAAATTGACTTTTGTTCCCGGCTGGATTTATCATTATTTCATTTTTTATTTTCACTCCTAGGAATTTCTTTTGCTACTATGATTTCAGTCATTGTGAGCTCGTCCCTTTTCAATTCTACACAAAACTTCAGGTGTAGAAGGTAATAATTTAGGAAAACATAAGGATTTTAGAGAAAGAAAACAGTGATCTGATGGTTACTGCAAGGCTCTATCAGCCAGGCTGGGAGACCTCCCACACTACCCTGTGGCTTCCTTTGCCTTCCTGGCTCAACAATGCCAAGCAGGTACCAGCCTACCCTCTGCAAAGAAGGGCGAATTTTGGAGGCATGAAGTAACTTCAGTTAGCACTTGTAGAGTGCTCTCTGCAATAAAACCTTACTTCTTCAGGAGCATGATCCCAGCCCTGTCCTTGAGTTGGTGTTTTTGGCACTAAGTGATATAAAACGGGGATTCCTCTGATGTCACCATTTGTCAGATCCTGTTGCAGTCACTAAATATCCCCAAGGACATGGAGTGCATTTGCTCCAGCAAAACACTTAGCACTAGCTAATATTGCTACCAGCCTGTCTTGGGGAGTTTTTTCTTTTTTTGGCTGGTTTGCTACTTTAGTAAATATTTAGAGATCCATGTTCTGATAAAACTGCAACACGAGATACCATTCCCTTTTGTTCAAAATTGTTTACAGAAATAGGAACAATTATATCAAGATTCCTAGCTAATACTCACTAGGCTAAAGGCAAGAGATCCTAAAAGGGGTAAATAAGGGGTGGGAGGAAAAAATGGGCATTTGCTACAGCAGTTCAACAGTGCCTTGAATCCTGCATAGCTGAAACTGCAACAGGAAACCTGTTTCCAAACAAAAACCAGAAAGAATTCAAAAATAAGGCAGGGAAAATGAAGGTTCAAGACTATCAAATGTTAATGTTCAAAAGCTGACAGAAAGATGGGAAGAGGCTGCCTCTAGCACCTGGCACAGAAAGCCAGGTTGTGCAAGGCTGTAAGGAGATATCTCCCAGGACACCTTATGCCCAGGGAAGTGCTTCTGCTGAGCCCAGGCCCCTGGGTTTCCTACCCACTGGTGCTCCTTTCACTGCACCCCCACGGCACACTGGTGCCCACTGGTCTGCCCCCAAGCCACAAGGGGCCGGTGTCCCTGCCCCAAGCATTTATATCCAAGGGAGTCAGCAAACCATAGGGGCAGCCACCCAGTGGGCAGACATCTCCAAACCAAAGCAAACACAGCTGACACCAGACAGTCCAGTTCCAAAGTCCAGACTATTTTAGGAGGAAATTTCCACTTCCCACCAGTCCTTAGCAGGCCTGAATATTAAAGAGAGGCCAGAATAGAACCCAAAATGCCAACAAGGAAAGTTTATGCCTTCGAGGAAACAAAAGGCACCTGCTGACAACAGGCACTCTGGGCTGAGCTTCTGACTACCCATGCAGGAACTTGCCGGTGGTCACTGCTGCATGGCTTTTTCTCCCAGGAATGAAAAAAACCGGGAAGGCTTCCCAGTCCCTGCAGCTGCTGTGGCTATGCTGAGAGCAACACCCAGGGTGGATGGTTAAAAATGGGTTCAGCTGTGTCCATAAGACAAATCTGCAGCCAGCCCACAGGCAGGCCATTGCCCGTCAAGTGTCCAGGCGGAAGTCAGCAACTGTACCACCTGAAATTACTTTAATTATAGGATAATCACTTTCTAGTGTATTGAATAACTACCTATTTCAGACAGGACCAACCCCAGGGAGTCAGGTCCACTTTAAAAGGAAGGCTAATAGCATGGTTTACAAAGCCCACACACGGCTTCTTTGAGCCAGCTTATCAAGATGGTTCTTTACAGGAGCGTAATTTACCTTGTCACAATGCAGGTCAAAGCATGAGGCTCTCCGTGCAGAGACTTCCTCCTGGATAACAGACTAGGGAGGCAATTCTGTGCGGAGACATTACTGTGTTTCAAGGCCCCCTTTACCTGCCACCATAACCAGTCCAGGCAGGACAAACAGCAAAAGAATGGAAGTCCAGAGCTTCCACACAGTGTTACACCGCATCCCCAACGTGAGTGCTCCCAGGGAACCCCCTGTACAAACCCACTGCAGCTCTCCAAAGGAATTAAAAGTAATTATCCTCTCTTCTGTCAAGAGTGTTGGGATAATCCATAGGATATGTCTCTCTGTAGATGCATCTGTGGAAGCTGTATCTGGTCCTGAACACTACTGAGGGGTCTGCTCTTTTTCACAGTGCAAGAATCACAAAATATGAAAGGAGCCCTCTTGCCTAACAACATCCCTTCATACACTTCTTCCCCTTAACATTTCCCATCAGCTTTCAAATCTTTGCATTCTTCCCCTCCTGACAGTTACAGTTTAGTAAGATTTAAACTCTTCCACCGCGGCAGGATAGGTGTCTCCTTTGCAAGGGGCTTAGCAGACAGAGAAAGGATACTCTGGCATGCACTACATGTCTTTGGCTCCTCTGAAATGTGAAAATAAAGCATGACAGACCTCTGTCACATGACACCAGACTCTGTATTTGAAAGGAGCACCGGGTATGCTGTGATCAATGGTGTAATTTGGGTGAGGCCCGGTACACCATCTCAATGTACGTTACCATGTGTGCACCAAAATAACGTGGAGAGCTGAAATGCATTAGGACACCGGCTGTACCTGAATCTGCTGATTCAACTCTCAAAGCTGCATTTAGCAGCTGCACTCTTTGAGCCCTGCAGATGTCTATTTTAATCATCTGTCTTAAAATATCAGCTGGTTTTATGCCCTATTCTGAGGCTTACCATGCCTCACAGAGTCTGAGTTGATTTCTCTAGGCACTGCCATCCAATCAAAATTGCAAACGGGCAGGAAAGAGAGAATATAAGAGCAAGTTGCTTTTGTTTGCAATTATTCCCACACATCTTGTACAGCTTGCAGCTAAAACACCTTGGGAGAGCAGAGCTGCAGAACCTGAGCCTGCCATCTGGATGAGACCAGAGGGATTCTTTCATTAGATTTCTGAAACACGGCCAATTGAGGCAAAATCCTCATAAAAAGCAGAGACTCAAGTCAGCAAAGATGTCCCTTATCCAAGACTTCCTCCTTCTATTCTGACTTGCTGGCTAGGAAACATGGCACTGAACAGCAGAGAAGCTGTTCCTTTATGCGGGAAAACATCCTGCCACAAAACAAGCCCAAGGGTCCTTCCTAAGTCACGCTCACAGCTTCAGCTCATCAATTTCTCCACTACCCATTTAGGTTATTTTTTAGCAAAAAGTAACACAAAGAAATTCATAATATTGTTCCTCTCTTGAAGGGTCTTCTCCCTTTCACTGCTGTGCTGACCCACACACTGACCATCCAAGGTGTGCTGTAATCATGCAGTCTTAGAATTTTAGCTGTTCCCAATGCACCTGCAATTTGTGCAGACACGAGCCTAGGATCACCTGTAATCTTGTTAATTATCATAATCATGGTCATTAAGGACATTTTACAGAGCTCACTGTTAATAGGAGCTTCCATAAACACTTTCAGCCAAAGCAGCGTAGGCCAGATCTCCACACACAACTCTTCATGACTTGTAAAGGATGATGAGTATGAGGTGTGGGATCTCATGGCCCACTGCCCTACACTCTCAACCATGGAGCTTTGCTCATCCATGGCCCATGTCTGTTACTCATCATTATGAAGCCAAGGCCTTAAGCACATCTCCTTGTGACTATAACAGGGAGGAAACACCTAGGGGGAAAGGAGATTGTAGCAAGTTGGGCATCAGTCTCTTCTTCAGCCTCAAGTTGCACCAAGAGAGGTTACACTGGATATTAGGAAAAATTTCTTCACAGAAAGGGCTGTTAAGCATTGGAACAGGCTTCCCAGGGAAGTAGTTGAGTCATTATACTCAGAAATATTTAAAAAACTTGTAAATGGGGTACCTGGGTAAACCTGACATGGTTTACTGGTGGACTTGGCAGTGCTGGATTACCTGTTGGATTGAATGATCTTAGAGGTCTTTTCCAAGCTAAACAATTCTATTTTCTTCTTCTTTGATTCTATGAGGTAAAAATTCTGTCTAGGAGGGTGGGCCACAGCCCAGCAGCTAGAGGTGGGAGAGGTGTGAATGGCTTGCAGATTGGTGGCCCATTCTAACAGTCACAAGGAGAAGCTACTCTTTGGCCTCTGATATAACCCTGTTTCACACTTGTCCTGGCCAGAGGTGATGCCTATCTTTCATATTGCAAGGGTGGGTGCGGTGGCTCCAACCCTCACACCACAGTCTGCCCAAGGAGGCAGTCAGCCTTGCTCCCCAGGGCAGCAGCTGCAGGTGAGGCCAGCTGAATCATTCGCTTGACTCACAGCAATCTTTTTGCTACAATTACACCCTTCAAGGCGGAGCTTAGGCTCTTCCCCTGGTCAGCCGGGCTTTGCAGACACCAAGCCAGACCTTTGCAAGGCACCTGTGTTTAGAAGGATGGGAGGAGGCTTGCCCTCCGGAGACAGCAGCCTGTCATCACAGTAAAACAGCTTGAGTGAGTTATGGTTTCTCATGCGGTGTCATGCAAAGTCGTCAGGCTCCTGGCATGTGTATGACTCTCCGTATATCTCAGAGAGACAATTTAAAAACAGATTCTGAGGGCTTTTATGCTAATAAATGCTAAAGAAATTTTAGCTGCTGTTTTCAATTTTCAAAGCCCGCTTTGTCAGTGAAAACCCGCGTCCTCCTAACTATGGCATGGCAAACTCTGCTGACAGTTATTCTGCCCACAGTTACAACACATCGCATTAGGTGGTCCTATCCCAGGGCAGGAGACAGCTGATGGATGGGGAGGGGAAATTCTTATAGCCTAACCATGAGGTCTCACTGCTTGCCTGGGAAATAAAGGGCACCAAAATATAACTGCGTGGGAAGGACTTCTAAGAAGAATTTGTCTCAAACCATTTCTGGAAACAGATGATAACATTATTTACTCAAATACAGGAAGCTTGAGATTGCAATGAATGATGAAAGGATGAGGGGGAGAAATATGTACTTTCCCCTCCCCCTTCCCAAAAGATGGAAGTAAAATCCCCACCAGCAAACCCCTGGTTGTTAGGCTGTGCAATCATAAGCTGATATATCCTTCTGTGTTTGTGCATGTGCACATCTCACACCCACACACTACTGCCTGTCCTCCTTTGGACCCTAATGCCAGGGGCTCCTTCCAAAGCCAGGCACAGTATCCCACAGAGAAGAGTCCAGCTGTTGGGATCTTTCCCAGAAATCAAACACTGCAGCACTGAAGCTTTTCTGGCCTTTCAGTAGTTAATCTGAGATACCCAGAAACGCTCTCCAATGGGACGGGATGGGAAGCGAGGGGATGTGCTTAAAAGCTTTTGTATTTATTTATTTATTTGTGTTCATGTTTATGTAAATTTTGCATAAATCTAGACTGAACTTTGGGAGATCGAGCTCTCGAATACAGAATCCAGCTGTTTGAAATCAAGAGGAATGTACATTCCCACCAGCAGAGTAAAGCCAAAATATAAAAATGCAAATAACCCAGCTAGCCAAAAGAGGGGCAGATAGGGAAATAGCTCTCTCATAATGGCATCCTATCTCCTTGTGTATTTATTTTTTTTATTGCTGCTGCTTACTCTGTGGGTGGGTGGGGGAATAGATGCTGGTTGTTTTGGAATCCACTGCAAGATGAAGCATCTGTCAGCATCTATTCAAAGCGATTCCCAGCCATGGGCTCTGTTATGCTCAAACCCAATGAAAGCAGCACAGCCCCCAGGTGTTTTACTATGCTGAGAGACTGACTGATCTGGGTTCAGCAGAATTTTATTTATCTCAGCAGTGCCAATCAGCCCAGCCACTGTGAATCTGCTGGTAGACCAAAGAGTGCCTCCTCATCACACTCCATGGCTCAGTGCACCCATAGAATCAGAGAACTACATAGATTGTGTTGGAAGGGACTTTAAAGGCCATCTAGTCCAACTCCCCTTGCAGTGACCAAGGATATCTCCAACTAGACCAGGTTACTCAGAGCCCCATCCAACCTGAATGTTACCAGGGGTGAAACATCTATCACCCCTCTGGGCAACCTGTTCCAGGTTCCTGTTCCTCATTGTAAAAAACTTCTTCCTTGTATCTAATCTAAATCAACCCTCTTTTAGTTTAAAACAATTACCGCTTGTACTATCCCAAGGCCAGCTCAGCTCCTGTGGGGCTTGGGAAAGCTGAAGATCACAGTCATTCTGTTCTTGGCTTCATGGCACATTGACAGGATTCTCAGTCTAACTGCAGGATGCCAAGCACCAGGACAACACAAGCTCACCATTTTCATTTGTCTGTCCTCGAAGCAATCCAGCTTGTTAACTTGGTTTGAGGGAGCTTTATGTTAGTACAAGTGTCAGCTGCAGACCCTTCTGCCAGCACCAGGCCACATCCTCAGCACAAGCTCCACATCATGTGTTCTGTAAAATTTAATAGCAGTGTCAGCACACACACATGCACACTCCTGATCTGAACATGCACGTATGATGGGGCACTCCAGTGAGAGCTGCAGTACTGGTGACCTCTGAGGTTCAGGCTGCCCCTCACTGACTTCAGGGTAAGTTATATCTGTCTGTTACGCACAGAAATGCATGTAACATCTCTGCAGAATACATTAAAGTACCTGCTACAGAGATCAGCTCTCCCTTCTCAACTATTACTTTATAAAAGGGGGAGAAGTTGACCTTCTGCTCATTCTCTTAAGCCCTTAATAAATTATCAGGTTTTCAACAGCATTCTTTTAGTGAAATCTCTGAATATTATAGTTATTATTACAATAAAGATTATAATAAAGGTTTTGACAATCAACTTTGACACCTAAATGTGGAATTGGGATTATAATGCAAAATGTCTGTTTGAGTGGGAAAAAAGCTAATGTATCCTTAGGGCATGCATGTACTTAGCCTTGCAGGGTAAATGAGCTATGTACATGGACTAACAGGTCTCCATTTTCTGTAGATAATCGTTTGCACACACGCAAAAATGCATCAGCAGAAAGGAATAACCAAGGGTGAAGTCAGCAATTCAGAGGTTAATTACTATCATTAAGAAAAATATCCCACTTCAGGCACATCAACTTTAAAGCTAGTTGGAAGTGGCCCTCTAAGAGGTGGAAGCAGCAAACAGTCATAAATAGAAGCTCTTCAATCTGTGATATAGTAAGTGTGATGTGATACAAAGTCTGTGATAAAATTCATTGTAAAAGCACCTTGCCAAACGAGAGAAGGGGCAAATCAGTTCAATGAACTCCAAGAGCCCCTAAACCCAGATGGATCTCTCACTGATGCCTAAGGTATTTTATCCCCTGGCCCAGCACAGCTCTGGGACTGTGACAAGTACTGTGACCTTACACCAGCACTTCAGAAGTGACAGGTGAGCCCTGATTCTTGCAACACTGGGACCCTGACTTTACCACTACAGAAAATTCCCTGAGTTTCTGTACAAACGCTCTGCAGCCTGAGGGCGGATACCATCTGCCTGAATAACTCAGTTTTCTCTCCTCCTGTTTTCCAGACAGGAGCTCAAAGGGACCAGTGCTCCTCCAAACCTCCCCGGATGGCACTGCATCCTTTCAGCAGCCAACACCATTTTTCCTAGTCCTCAAGATGGTCTTTGCTAGTCCCTGTTAGATGAGTAGCTGTGGCTGAGCAGAGAGAGGTAAGGATAGCGCTCGTGGGTGGATACACCTTGGGGACAAAGTGAACACTTCAGCTGAGCACACGCAATTGCCTCCTGCTGACTGATGCATTTCAATGTCAAAAACCGTGTATTAGTGTTTTGGTGACAGTTTTTTTTACATTTATGATGCCTGTGTTACAATGATACCTCTCCAGAGCCCACTGGTGACTGAGTGGTGGTAATTAAAATGATTCAGATCATCCTTATTTATGCCTTTTCCCAGTGAAACTGCCTTGATGACACTTCCCTTAAATGCTTCTGCAACACCTGCCACTGCAGAGAATCACTAAGGAATGAATTACAGCCATGATTAAGTTTCAGCTTTCAGAAAAGAAAATGCTTGAACTAAAACCCATCACCTGTTTTGATATAAATCAAAAACATTGGTTTTCTTCAGTAAATCAAAACTCCAAACCTCGCAGCACCCTAAATTCAAGCAGATGTTTTTTAGTCACAGCTATTTGCTATTAATTTTTCCTCAGCTAAACAACAGTGCAGTTAGCAGAAGTCATGTGAAAGGGGCTGACATTAAATAGAGAATGTCGTTAATGTTATGGTTCCAAAGAAAAGTGAGATTTCTTTTATATTCGTTCATGACTATGGCTGATAATTGCTTCCTGTCTTACACCTACACAAAATTCATGAATTTAATTACAGCAGCACAGTGCTGAATTCAGTCAGAAGGAAGTATTGATTTGTGTATAAATCAAAAGCCATCTTCCTCTGGTTCTATTTACATGGGGAAAAAAAAAAAAGGACTTTTCTGAAAAAGCTGCAAATCAAGAAAGGTAACCGTATTGCAGAAAACCTCACTTGTACATTAATTATATGGCCAGAAGGGAATATGATAATATAAATATGTCTACACATGCAAGACACAGATTTCCCAAATTAATTAAGCTTTTCTCTACAATGTATTTTTTGAAGAAAAAAACATCCATTTATTTTGGTAGATTTTCAAGTGCATAATTTCATTTATATGCACATAAATTATTTCCATGTTCTGTGTAGCAGAGCCTGTTGCTTGGGACAGGAGCAGATGCTTCTGGTTTTGGGGTGTGCATCCAGGTGACTCTTACTGGAAAAAGCAGGGATGCTAGCTAGCACTAGGGGTTGCTAACAGGAGTGGGGAGAAACAGCTGTAATTTTTCAGCTCGCTCACTTTCTTCCCCTGCTAAATCCTCATCATGACTGGGAGACACATAATGAACTTTGTAGTAAAGACAACGTGAGAATGAGAGGATGTTTCTTTTCTTGATAGGAAAAACAAGACCACATCAGAGCCTCTGCTAAACATCCATCACCAAGTATTCAGCTCAAATTAACTGTCTTGGGAATACTTTCAAGTTCCTGACTTCACCTGGGACTAATAGCAATTAAAGCTTCTTTTTGTCAGTCAAGAAAGAATCAATCAGAACCGATGGCTGCATGGTTCTGCATGGATGGTTCTTTCTAGTGAGCCACCTAAACAATATTAAAATTGATTTTGTGAAGCATTCTTAGATGTTTTAATAAATGTATACTAACAGTCTATTTATGAGGCCACAGTGTAAAAGGATTAAAGCCTGATCAACTGTGACATGGCTTCATTTTTAAATAAGAGCCTGTTTGAGGAAACAATCTATGCAGACTATAATTACATATATTAAGTAATGCCACAATCAGTTCTGCCACTGACTATGTAAGATTAAAAACATTGCTAGGAAATGGCTAACTAATTAATCAAACTGGCTCGTTTCCAGCAGCTTTCATTCGATCAATGGTACCTCAGATCTACTTTTACAGAAAGAGTCAACCAAAGAGAAAAAGCTATTTCAATGGAAACTGCCTTAAGAAAGTGCTTTAAGAAATCACAATAAACAGTGAATTTTTTTCCATTGCTCTAACTAATACGATTCAGAAATTTGAAAAAATAAAGCGTAAATATCTTATTTCCAAGTATCAAGGAAAGATGATGGATGAAGGGCACTGCCAAAGCACACCCTATACATTAATATATACAGCAGCTATCCTGTTTGCCAAGTATCATCCTCCACAGATAAAAAGAGAGTATGAAATACTCTAAATCTTAAGACTTAGGAAGCTGCGTTGTACTAAGCACTTGTGTCACTGAGTTTGTAGAAGATACCTGAAGAATAGGTATTGCTCGGTAACTAAGGACTTAAAGCTATGGAAAAATGTTGTGGTAGTTTCCTAGCAGTTTCATTTAGTAAGACTCCTGCCAGAGTCTGAAAGCCATTATTGGTATATTCCTGTGCCTAGCAAGCAAATGACCAGCTCTGTGGGGGAATTCACAGACTAAGGTTAAGAGCAAATGCTCACACGTAACCTAGAAGAAGAGTTTAACATCTCGAAACAGCATCCTGAGCGCACACCATGTAGCTACTTGAGAAGATGCTAAAAGGCAACAGATGGCTCCTGCAGCTTTCTCAGACGTAGCACCTCCTGAGGCACTGAGCCACAGCAACACCTCCCTTCTGAAGATGAACATGTTGTCCCCTGGTGCATGGAGGGCCACATCTTCATTTTCTCTGTACACAGACAGCACCATAAGCAGTCTTGTTGAACCCAAGTTGAGTTAGAAAATGCTAGAAACACAAAGGGGATGATAATGTAATAAAATCAGCAGTTTTTCAACAATGTCCTAGCGCAGTTTCTACAGCATATTTTGTCTGTTAATAAAGGCATAACTAAGGAAATTAAATGTATGATCAAACAGCTAATTAAAAACCCCCGCTGCCTCAGAGAGCAATGTCCAAAGATGTGGTAACCCCTAGCTTTTGGCCTTGGATCTAGAATACTCATAGAGAGACCCTAGGGAAAACACTCCTTCCCATCCCTTCCTGTCAAGCAAGAGCTCTGGGCAGATGGGTCTGGGAAGGTGATGAGGCAAGGCAGAAACTAAGCTAGAAAATAACTTGGCTCAGTAAAGTGAGAGCCACTGTATATAGAATATAAAGAAGAGAGTCATTGCAAACAGAGTCATAGATACACAAGTCCTTTCATGAACATATCATTTTTCTCCTGCTGAATCCAAGAAGATTCAGACAGTGAGCCTACCAAGGTACTTTGGAAACTCGCTCAATAGCATATGTGCATATTGACTTGTCTACCAGCTCGAGAAATTGGACCCTGACTGTTCACAGCATGACAGCCTAGGTTGCAAGAAGGTGACACTCTCTTCTGTGTACAGAATTAGTTAATCCCCATCTGCTAGTGTGCCTACAATTCTAGTCATCTCCTGAAAAGAGACCAAAAACCAGGCAGATAATTAAAAGGCAAGATGATTTAAAATGCAAAGTTTTTCACTCAGGCAAGCAGCTGAAATAATTTTTTCCATTATGTCTCCTTTTGTCTCCTCTTCCCCAAACATTTGGTAAATTTGCTTTCTGACAGGGATATTCACTAGACATGCATGTTCTATGAAACTCTTGCAGAATATCTATAAAAAGCAGGTCTCAATTGTGCCACCACCAATGTTGGCATATGCAGCCTACACCTTGCCAGTCAGGAGTCACTGTGTGTCACACATACTCACTGATGAAGTGAACACAGCTGAGAAGGCCAAGGATAAGGAGAAACATCACCAATTTGAATGGGTACAAAAAGCCTTCCAGGAAGACTGATGCATTCCATAATTTGAACATGTCCATTTGGCCAGGTGACATCATAAGCCTAATCAGCGAGCAGGATCTTCAAGGAATACTTAGTTGGAGAAATACCTAGGATGAACATGAGAAAAGCCAGCACAGGCCAGACTCTGCAGCAGGACCCTGGCCCAGCAATGGATAGCCCTTCTCCCCAGCTGCTGTTACACAAGGACACGAGAAGCTTCAGTGGCTTCAGCGCAGGATCATGCTGGTATAGCTGGGCAGGCCAAGGGTCAGAGCTGGCTTGGGTCCAGCTGCCAGGGACGTGTCACTATTGGCACACATCCATGCAGGCACTCCACTGAGGGCCTTGATTTTAGGCATGGTTAAGATTACTTAGCATTTAAGCAAGGGTTTTGCAAAATTGCATTTTCCAGCTGATGTTCCTACAGTGGTACTGGGATGGTTCCTGTTCGTTTATCTGCCTATAGCCTAATTATTTGAGAAAATGTTCCTAGTAACATTACAAAGAGTGAACTTTATTCTTTGAGCACTTAACACATGGCTAAATTTGACTAAAGTCCCCTCCAAACTCCATATTCCTTAAAGGCCTTGGAATTTGAACCATCATACCAACTAATTACTTAATATCTGTGGCCCAATTTGAAGTAATTAATGTAGTTTCACCTTCATTTATTCAAATTAGAATTCATCCTGAGCACAGGCTACGTAAAACATGAGAGACTTACAAAGATGAACTGGGTTACAAATGATCCCTGGACAATTAATTTTTGTTCAAATGCTTACTGAATTACACGTGTGTCACATAATAAATTCAATAATGTCAGAAATTTCATCTCCGTGGTAAAAGCGTCCTGACATAAGGACTGTTCATGTTCCCCAAATGCATCCATTTGTTAACAAAAGAAATCTCCAGTTACAGCCTCCCTCAGAAGTCCTTATCCAGCACAGGAGAATTAAAATCTCCTCATTTCCTAGTGGGAAGGTTTTCTGTCAAGGAAATCTGGAGAAAAAAGGAAAAGCTCTTATATTGTTGGGGGTTTTTTTGCTTGAAAAATCTAATAGTTACTACATAGTAACCACCATATGAGCATTTAGAAATGGAAATACTGTTCTTTTGTTCCTCTTTTTTACAAGGCTGCTTTCCCACATGAGATTGATGTATGCAGACAATCATTCACAGTGTCCACAGGAGACCTGGTCTGTGATTGAGGACATCAAGGTGAATGGGGCAAGTCACCTGTGAACACTACAGTCCTGTTTTAAGCAAAACATCCCAAAATATGAACCCAGGCTTGACTCCCATTCTGTCAAGGGCAAAGTTCCTTTATCTCTCTCTGCCTTTGCATTCCTGCCACTCTGGGTCTCACAACACGATGATCTGATTTGATTATTTGATTTGTTGTTCAAAGGACTGGAGCACCTCCCTTACGAGGACAGGCTGAGAGAGTTGGGGCTGTTCAGCCTGGAGAAAAGAAGGTTTCAAGGAGATCTTATTCCACGTTCCAGAACCTGAAGGTGGCTACAAGAGAGTTGAAGAGGGACTTTCTGCAAGGGCCTTTAATGAGAGAGGACAAGGGGGATGGCCTTAAATTGAAAGTGGGCAGGTTTAGATTATTACAGGAAGAAATTCTTTATATGAGGGTGGTGAGACACCAGCACAGGTTGCCCAGAGCAGGTGTGGATGCCCCATCCCTGCAAGTGTTCAAGGCCAGGTTGGATAGGTCTCTGAGCAACCTGGTCGAGTAGAAAATGTCCCTGCACTTTATGGCAGAGGAGTTGGAAATTAAGGTCTTTAAGGTCCCTTACAACACAAACCATTCTATGGTGATTCAATGAATCACCCTTTTCCTATGGGAATTATCAGGACTCTCCTCATGAGAGCAGGACAAAGCCCTTTGTTAATATAATCTTTCAACATCTAACTACCAGCGATGAGCTTTCTGAAGTAAGTGGCTTGGAGGGTTATTCTCCAAATCTGTGGGAACTTGATCCAGAGGAATCCTCATCCCTTAACTGTCCTTTACATCTCTTCCTCACACCCAGTCATGGGGATCTGATTCCCCATGGGCACTGTCCTCTATGGAGAGGTTCAAAATGGAGACGGAGGCAGGCAAGGAAAACAGGTCTCACAAGCTCCTGGCAGTATTGCTGCAATCTGCAGGAAACTCGGTGGACCTGTGGAAGGAGAGTGGCAAGCAGAAAGCTCCTTGCCTACAAGACAGGCAACCCAGAGGCGCTGTGAGAGTGAGGATAATACACAGGAGGGAACACGGTGAGAGAATACAGATGAGCTTTGTGAAACTGTGCTCTGCTATTTAACAAACACTGCTAAACAATCTGTGTTTAAAATGTCCTGAAACTGGAAACCGTCTACCAAATGTAGCCTGAGGGCAGCTCTCCAGTTTGCCTTGTAACGCTAATCTGCTATCAAGACAAGGAAAACAAATAAAACAGAACTTACAATTAGGCAGGTAACAGGTCCCCCAGCCTCTTGTTCGAATGGGAAAACTAGATAACAGACAAACTGGTGGGCCCAGGCAGATGGTCCAGGCTGGACCGGGTTTCCCTCTCAGTGCTGTGGGGTAGGGCTTGTGCCCAACAGCGACTCTGACACAGGAGAGGGGCACGTCCTGGCCTCCTGACCCACGAGGGGGTGAGCCTCCAGGGCAGCCAGGTTTCAGCATTCAGACATGTGAGGAGGAGCACAAAGAAGCCCTTTATGCTGCTGCAATTGCAACATTAGATTTCAGTTTTATTCCCAAACATGAGCTGAGCTCTCAGTCATAGACGGGCTTTTTAATCAGCCCTGGCAGAGATGAAAAGCCCAAGAAAGAGAGGCAGTGTCTGTGCAAGAACAGCTCATTTACATTAAATAATTATCCTGAAGGAGAGAAACAGCAAGGGAGTTAATTTTTTTTAATTATAAAGAAATAATTGCAGTCTGGAGGAGCAGATAAAGCCCTAGCTTTCCCTGCAAGTTACCTATTTGCAGTAAAACCCAAACAGTAGGTTTGAGAGATAAGAAATATCTGTTTGTTATTATTTTGAAAACAGAGTATTGTATGAGAAGAAAGACGGGGAATTACTTCTGGGTTCCCAAAAGGCTGCTGCTTTTATAATATCTCCTCTGCACAGTGGGATAGAAAATCAGTATCGCAAACATAAATGCTAAAAATACGAGAGCTGACACAGAAACACATTCTGTAATCTGTTAGGAATGACTCTCTCGATGAATGTCTGTGTGTGTGTACGAGAGAGCAATACAGCGTTCTCACTCAGGGGTATCTGCCTGCTGCACAGACTGCTTGTGCAACCTGCTACGTGCTTCCTCCTCTTTGATATTGCTCATTTAGTAACAAAGAGAAAGCATTCAACTCCACTATTTCTCCATAAAAATTACTTTTGAGCTGAGATGAATAATAATAATACCAAGTGCCCAGATTAGGTTGTTTTTTTTTTTTAATTGCCAGGAATTTATGATAGGGGCTGCAATCTCTTCTGTGCTTTTTGGATTACTTCCCTGGATGGAGCTGAAGTCCGGAGCCTCCTGGCCCACAGCACAAGAGCAGTTTTTTGGAACATGAGCATTCCACTGCAGGCTCTATTGCTTCCACCAAGGAAAGTGTCAAAATATGTGAGATCCTGCCTGCTCCTCCTGCAGAATCAGGGCAGTGCTCAGCAATTCACTGCTGCTCCTCAGCACAGGGCAGTGAGCACATTTTAGCTTTATATGGGTAGCTCATGGGCCGGCTGGAGATGACCTCCCAGCAGTACATTCAGTAACAACATGAATTGGGCCAGGAGAGAGGGAGCTCCTGTGCTCCCTGCTGACCTGAGCTGTTGCTCTGCAGTGCATCCCTGGCCATGCCACGTGTCTCAGGGCCACCACTGGGGACCTACAGGCACAGAAACATGCAGCACCTCAGGGTGCCCAAGCATCCCCAGGCTGTAAAACTTAGAGGTGTGCCATATTTCTGCTCTGAAGGGGTCCAAATCCTGCTTTCATCCACTGCATCTTACTGTGCTTTCTTATCCTTGATTAAAGACCTGCGTGGTAAATGCACCTCTAACAACAGTGACAGCTTAAAATTTGAAAAATATTATTTCACTTTGAAAAGAGACAGAAGTGCAGTCATTGGGGAATCCAGTAGAAGAGAGAGGCTGGAGAGAAAAGGCATGGCAATGTCAGTGGTGGGATAGGGCAAGGAAGGACTCCCACAGCCAGGAAGATGGGCAAAGAAACAAAGCTGGACTTCCCCCCGAGAGCACACAACAGCTACTGCTTTGCACCTTAGCTTTGCCGTGTCACCAAGACCAAGAGATGGCATGGTTTATCAATTCACATAGCCTGACCTATTTTTTACACTGCTAAAAAATCTGATATATTGCTTTCTACCTGTAAGCGAAAGCAGGCTGTGAGCTGACAGTTAGATACCCTCTTCCTGTGATCATCAAAATGGTTGCTGCTGAGATCACAGCAGATGTAATTAATACAGAGCTTTTGTGTTGCATACGGTAGCAGAAAAATACATAGAAAAATAACAATCCATACAATTATAGAATAAAATTAACCGCATTAATTCCTCCATATGTCAATTCTAAAATTTTCCTGTTGTCTTAAATTCCCAGTAAATCTCCTTTTCAGGCCCTGCAAGTTACTGTGTTAGAAAATTTAGAGTCTTACAACAGCAGATATACAAATCAGACCATAGTGTTCATCTATCCAAATGTCACTGGGAGGTGACCATCAGGAACACTGATTTACATTTACAGCTCTAGAAAAAGGATTTGGTGTCATGGACTGTGTCAAGTACCCAAGACAGCAGAGCAAAAGTTAATGTGCATAATACATTAAGCTAATGGGATTCAGTCAAGGGTGAATATGTCTCTTTGGGCTAAGAAAGCATCAAGTCTGCTCACGTCTTTTGAACGCTCTGCAGCCTGCCGAGCGCTTCTGCTACGGGCATGAATGTGAAACCAGAGCAGGAGAGGAAAAGAAGCGGGGTGTATCTGAGCGAAAAGGGATGAAAAGACGTCAAGAAACACTAAAAAGTACCAATTCTCTTCAGCTGGAGAAAAATAAAGAAACAAAACTCAAAAGTTTCCTTTGTATACCTATTTTGAACCAAATCCAGACTTGAAAGGCTGGCCACACTGCCTCGAAAGAATATGGTCGGAATGGCCTTGTGTAAGGTGAAGAGAATTTAAAACAGCAAACTTATTTTTGATGAACATGGGTGAAAAAATACTTCCCTCTACTCCTTTAGACAGATAACTTACTCCCACCTCTACTGTGCCATGAAAGTTAATAGGAAAGTAAGTTCAAAGAAAAGACTGAAAATTAAATCTGAAAAGTAAAGATAAATACCTTGATTTTAAGGTTTATATTTTAACCTTAATTTGTACTATTTCCACAGATTAATAGAAACAGCATCACCAACGCCACCACCTCCCCAACCCTTAGCCAAGGCTTCAAACAGGCTCTTCCTTGGCTTTGTTCTCATTGTATAAGGAAGCAAGGAAGGAGGAATTTACCTTTACTTATAGGTAGCAGATGAGGCAGGTTCCCAAACACACAGAACAATCCGGAGCACAGCCAAGAGTTTCTCCTGCAAACCCTCTGCTTGCACGGATAGAATCAGCACTTATCTTCAAACATCTACACATCATTTTTTAGGTCAGCTCTTAACACTAGATCCTCTCAGCTGTTTTATATGTCAATATAAAATTATGTTTCCTCTATGGCTTGGCTCAGAACTTTCTTTTATGGCAATGCATTCTATTTAAAGACTTTCTATCAAGAATGTTCTATCATTCTCAAAGAAATCGAATTTTAAAAGCTGAGGAAATTCTTCCTCATAAGGTGTGAGGTAAAACGTGGGTAAAACTTCCAGCAGAGTGTGTTCATACAGGTATTAGTAGGCCCCTCTGTCTGTCTGTGTTTGTGTGCAGGTGTCTTAGCTCACCATGTGTTCAGTTCCAGCTCCTTGCATTCATATTCTCCCTTCTGGATATCTCCTGTTTGTCTTGTCCACGTCCCACCAGCCCACTCAGATGTGCCTCTGCTTCCCCTCTTTGGCTGCCAGGCACTTGTACTGCTCCTGTGCCATCCCATGCGCTGGAGCCTTTCAGGAGGGATGTTGTCACATGGTGCCATCACAAAGACATGTAGGATACATGGACAGGAGAGTATTCTCAGGCACACCAGATTCACTTTTAAAAGAGACTCACAAATACTCAACACAATGAAAACTATGCAGCATTTCCCAATGGACAGAGATACTTAGTGGGCTGATAGTGTTTTCCTGAGTGTAAAAAGGCCAGAATAAATTAAAATATAATCATAACTCTAAGCTAAACACTAACTGGTCATTGGTCTGCAATGTAGTTGTATATTAATATGCTTAAATATTGGTGTAAAATAGTTGTCAGAAAACTGGTTTTCTCTAGAAGGTGTGACACACAATCAGTGACCTCTTCAAGAACTCAGGAAAAGCTTAAAAGATGATAGATCTAGCTTTGTGATCTAGCAGCCAAATTCCAGTCACATTTTAAGGGAAGATGGAGATATCAGAACTGAGACAAGCTATGAAATATTCAAAATACTTGGAGGATTTGAGCAGTAAAGCTTCCTTGTCAGCAGAAGATATTAAATCATAAAGGTCCAGATTATGCTGCACAAAGTCTCGCCCTGAAAGAAGATCCACAGAAATAAATTAAAGTAACAGGACTATTAAAAGGCTTCATTATTTTTCACCAGAAGGATGTCAAAATCTGGTCTCTAATAAAATCAATTTCATTCCTTCCCCTTACTCCTCAGATTATTTGCAAAACTATAATCAGTCACGCAGTACTTAATTAAAACCCCAGTACTGAGCTGACATGAATATTGGCCGTGACCTGAATGGCATCAAAATCTGAAACAAGAGAAGAAATGAACTGTGGTGAATTAGACCATCCTCTGAATAAAACCTGGGCAGAAATGACAACCCCCAGTGAAAGCTGGGTGCAGGGGAGAGCACCCAGGCATGTCGGCAGGACAGGCTACGTTCTTGCCACCAGACTTGGGTGAGCAGCTCTGTGTTCAGAGGCTGGCTACCCATCGGCTTCATTCAATCCCTACTGAATCCCTGAACTAAATTCAATCCCTATTACGGGTGGTCGTGCACAAATAAAACCCAACTAAAAGACAGCAAGTAGCAGAAGACCTTTCCTGGAAACAAATAACATACTATTTTAGTGGACCATTGTTGAGACTAATGCCTGATGTACAAGGAAATGAGCATGAGATAACATTTTCAAAATAGACCGTGACACTTTTGCCGCATCTGGTCCATGGTATTCTGATGAGTAATGTCCGTTCTTATCAAGGCGCCGTGTGATTCATGCCCAGGAGCCACGCAGGGTCCAAATGCCAGCCAGAAGAGCTGTGCCTGCCCCGTTGCATGGAGCAGCATTAGCAGCCCTTCACAGCTCCCCCAGCACCAGAGCTGTGTTCCCCCTCCAGAGCGCTGTACCCTCACAGCACAGCTATTGCTGGTACCAGCACAGAACCCAGGAGGGCATTCTTGTGCTCATTTAAAATCCTCTGCCTCTGGAGACACATCAGCCCTTCCACACTGCCGGGCTGGCCGAGCACATAGTACGAACTGCTGGAGAGAGAGAAGTCACAGACCAGAGGCCTATGGAGAAGGGGAGCACTGCTGGAAAGGTGGAAGTCATATGCAACAGGATTTTGTAGTGCTTGCACTGATAAACTGCCTGAAAGGTCTGACACCAAATCCAGCTGGCCTCATATGAAATGTGTCTTCATGGAATGCAGAGTGATGCCGAAATACTCATAGCAACCCACATTCCATGCCATGAGTGGAAAGAAAATAATTCAAGATAAGAGAAAAATCATGGCATCTTTGATTAGAAAGACGGTGCCACAGTATACACGTTCTTAGCATCAAAGTTTACAGCAACAATAGCAAAATTTTTGGCACAAAAAAAAAATTAATAGTTTACATCAAAATAGTTAATTTTTTTCTTTTTAATTTCTCTGGATAGATAATACACATCAGGCAAAACATCAACACCTTTTTTCCAAAAAACCCCAATTTTTTCCTTACTCAATCCTAGCCTTTTCTTGTCCCATTTCCCTCTCCTTCCCCTACCCTCACAATAAAAAAAAATAATGTTGAAAGTAAGGAAAATCAGATAATGTATCTAAATAGATGGGGAACTGCTCAGACCCTTTTACAGCCCAGTCAGGATTTATGGAGTAGGGTGGAGGGGGATGGAAGTAGCACAGTCCAGGTTACTTGTGTCACATTATGCTCAGGAATTATTATTTCTTACTTGAAAACAGTTACTAGGTAAAAGGAATTTCAGGGTATACCCACTGCCTTTACAACCATATACTGTTCTCCATGAATCATTTCCTCTGAGGTTAAGGAGATGAGGTACACAATCGTATCATTGCACACGCTTGTATAAAAGGTACAAAAGACCTTTTCTTTTAAAGTTTATAGCAGGAGAATGAAATAATCTCTTCTTTTTTTACAAGAGAATAGTTTCATTGTTCTGCCCACATACTCTATTTGTTGATCTGACATCTGTAATAGTGAAGTGGAAGAGGAAAGGGAAGCGGATAAGAAAAATAAGTGAATTAAAATATTTGGGATAAGCTTTTGGAGAACACTATATGACTATGCTTGAGTAAACTTGACGTGATCTAAGTAATAGCACAAATAATCAAACACTGAAGGAAAAAGTCCACTCTGATCTGGTTGCAAACATTGACCTCTCTCATACCATCACCCTTCCTACAGTGTTATTCTAATTTGCTTCCAAGGCTGTTCCCCGAAGACCTAATTCTCCTTTGTGCGTAGACAAAATTTCCACTGCTGCCTCTGAGAGTTGGTTTTTACTATAATGTGTTCGTTTCTGACAGCAGCTCCTTGTGCTGAGTTAACTCTTTCAACTTAGATTTGGTTCCTCAGTTCTAGATGCCCCATGGGGTTCACACCATACTGCTGTGGATGGTGCTGAAAATATCAACTCCTTGGCAGGGCTGGGGAGTCTTGTGCTTATCTCCAACCCAGAGTCCAGGTGAGGAGCAGCCCCATGGCCTTGCAAGGTATGAACTAAAATGTGGGTGGAGAGAGCCTTTACATCTCTCTTCTGCCAGAGAACACCAACGCTGGTATCACCAAGCCACCACTGCCGGGGGTCGAGCACCCTCCTCAGGGGAGTAACTCACACAGAACGGGGCTGTCTGGAGGGCTAGCAGCCACCTGACTTGGTGGCCCTACTTCGGTCTTCAGGCAGTGGAATTTGTGGTGGAGTGGATGAAGAGACTGAGCTGCAATGAAAAAAACATACCCCAAGATTTCCAAAGTTCTGCTGATGAAGGCAACAGTCCTTGCATTCCTTCCGTGTGCCAGGGACTTGCTGCTGAACCAGCAAGACTTAGGAACTTGAATAGCAAGTTAGAAGAATTTGTCGCTGTGCAAGGAAGGCCCTCAAATTTTGCCAGTATTCCTCAGCAATGTCTCTGCTTGTTAAATATTTTCTGGGTGTAAAGCGAGGGATAGGTTAATTAGCACGTACATTTTTATGTGGACCAGCTGTTTACTCTGTCTGCTGTCAGAACTGAAAAGTCCTCTGGGAATCCCTATGAGAAAACACACTGTCTTCTAGGAATAGAATGGTTTTCTTTTAATATCCCCTTCAACTGTAACTCACTTAGCTTATAAATCTTGTCAACAAATTCTGGCCACTGATGTACTGTTTTCTTATCCTAAGCCCTTTTTTTCCCTCCTTCCTCCGTGGACACCTTATACTCTGTGTTTAATGTGAGACACAGCTGTCTCTGCCAGCAGGAGTTCACATTCTAAAAATCACCAAGATTTATGCAACAGGTGTTCTACCAGCCCACTGTGATAACATTTTCTCCATGCAATGAAACAATATACTGGGCTGGGATAAAAAAATAAATCAAAATAAAAGAAGAAAAGATTTGCTGGCTGAAAACTAGACTTGGAGCAACTTCAGCTTAAGAGCTGGGGTTTAATTTTTGTCTTACAAGAAATCTAAATAGCTTCCATATAAGTGGATGGGTGAAATTAGGCAGGTAGAATATAAGTAAAGGATTGACAGCCCTGGGACAAGGCTTAGTAGCAGGATGATAATTGGGAAGAATCTTCTTTTAAATATATGCATATCAGTTGCCCCAATGCCACTTCACTGAATAGTTTGGGTACATGTAGCAAGCAACAGAAACAAGGCCACAGACCAATGCATTTCAACCTCTTGCAAGTTTCAGGCCCATAAGATTTTTCCAGTCCATGATATGAAGAGCCCTGGGTAGAAATTTTTAAGTCTAGTGGCTTTTGCTTTTTTCTTGTAGTCCCATTGTGAAGATCCTTCAGTTACCCACAGACCACAAGTTTAAAATCATTGCTTGAGTCAAACAAGCTCTCATGGCTGATAGAAGCTCCTCATAGCCCCAAAAAGCTGAAAACATCTACTAATAGTTTAAAATTTATGCTGTGTGTATACAGTATGTGTATATATACGGAATCTATATATAACATAGAATGTTATTATATTTAGACACGTGATACACAATATTATAGCAAATATGCCCCTGCAGCCAGGCAGTTGCAGAGAGAGGAACATTTTAAGTGTTTTATTCAGTGCTATAAAAAAGCATTCAAAATTTCATTCATTATGTATGTAAGAGACAGAATGACACTTGGTACTCAAGCTTTCGAATGAATCAGATTAACTGTCCCTCAGGAGACAGAGTTAGGAGCTCAGGAAATGCTTGAGCACTTATCTGCGTGCTTTCTTCTGACAATGTGTTGGGAGGCAGAAAGTGGGGACAGCAAGAAAAGCAACCATTTCACAGGGGAAATACACAGTACAGAAGATGTCACCCGAGTTCTGGGAGTGGGATGCTGCACTTCGGACCTTAAAGAAAGATGGATTTGATAGCTCCAAACTCTTTGCAAAGAGGACTTTCAGTCTGGGCACATCTACCCATCTCCTGTCTCTCCCCAAGGTCAATGCCAAGTGCTTGAGTGGCCTTAATTCACACTCAGGAATAAGACCAGTGTGGTTTTAAAGACAGGTGGAGCATTTCACCCTGCCTTCTCAAAATAGGTTCATGACAAGAGACTTCAAGCAAAGAAAGATGATGAGACAAAAAACAAAGCTGATAAAACCCCCTATCATTGGCTTGCATACACATGCTTGATCCAAACAGTGATGATACAGAATAGACAAAATAGTGCTGATCATGACCATGATCATGACGTGTCTTCTCAATGCTAGTAATGTATTTGAAGTACAAAGTCTTGAATATTTTGTTTAAATCAGAGGATTCACTATCAAGGCATGTAAAGAAAAATGCATCAAATAGCTGTGACTAGGGAAAAAATGAGGGGAGGATTTTTGAAGTACAGGCACTTCATGTTACTGTCTTGTGGATACCCACTGGAAGACTGTAGTGCCAAGAAACTGAGGACAGTTCAACCTGGAAAAGCACTGTACAACTTCAAATTATCTCGTATCCCTTCCTCGCTTACTGCTGATCACTCAGTAAGACAAACCCGCTGCCTTTCAGTAGGCATAAAGGAAGCAAAAACCTCCAAGGGTTACTGTGCACCTGAAAAACAGTATCAATAACCTCCTGAGGGAAGTAAAAGAGAGCCAGCCAAATGTTGACCGTGAGGATTTAAAACTCTGCTGAAACATGTGTTTCACATTCAGGCTTTTCCTGTGAATTAGCTAGCTGTTCTGAGGGTACTGAAGATATATGAGAAAGACTTCGAGTCCTAAACTGAATGGAGGGATTATATTTGTTAATACTGTTCCACAGTGCTCTGAATCCCTGAGGATGAACAATACCTCCCCGCATATGTGACAATTACTATTGCAATTTGAGGTGCCTCTTTGCTAATCACGGTGCAGCCATCAGCACTAAAAGCATTCAGCACTGCACGTTGCATTATTAAGACAAGCTTTGGGTTTCTGTGGTGATCAGAGGTGGCCATGGATTGCTTTCAGAGGAATCGATCAGGCCTTCAGATGTGTGAAATGCTGAGACTTCATGCTGCCAGTGTCAGCCACAACCAGTGTGGTGGCAGCAAGACCAGCTCAGCTGCCTGAGCCACAGTGGCGTCGCTTGCAGGAGGTCACAGGTGGATACTTCATTTTGTGCTTTCTGTTCTTAAATAAAGCCTCCTTTCCCACTATGTGGTCAGCCTCTCTGGAGGCTGCCACAGGCAGAGTTGCAATGCCAACAGCCACGCTCCCCCCGTGGCCATGCTGGGTCAGTGGGCACTGTCCCTGCGCGGGCATGTGCTGCAGAAGATGCCCAGCCAAGCCCTGCTGCAGTGGGAAGGCTGTAATGCACAAGCACAACTCTTTCCTGGCAGCCTCCAGCATCGCCAGCTGACAAGGCAGGGTGGGATGTCCAGGCAGGTTCAGCTCATGGCATCCCATCAGTAGCAGTGCAGACCCTCAGCTGCCAGGGTCCTCCCCCTCCCTGAGAGCCCTCAAGGTCACTGGAAATGGAAGTTCTTTGGCCAAAGATAAGTTATTCCTGCAAGGAATGTATTCCTACACAGTGCAAGGGCAGCCAGAGGTGCCAGAGGTTTCCCTTACGCTCAGTGCAGCAAGCACCATGCTTGGCAGCAGCTTGGCAGGAGGTCTGAGCCTCCCAGCCCTTCCATGACTTCTCCCCTTGCCTGCCTTTCCTGCCTATGGAGAGGGAGCACACCATATGTTACCCCCTTGTAGCTCATCTCCCTTTTAATTAGATTTCCTGTCTTCAGCTAGCAATTAGTGCTGTAGGGCCATGGCCTTATGGTGGCAGTGCGAAAGGCCAAGCAGAAGGTCCCATGTGGCTCCAGGATGATGTTCACATGGATGCCCTGTCAGGGAAACAGCTGGGAATAGTATTTGGAAGTGGCTCACTTAGGAACCACCACCAGCTGACATGCTCCTCGTCTACTTTTAGCCCCTCAAACCTCTGCCCTCTGACTGGACAAGCAGGGAGATATTGACTTCAGCTTCTGCAGGAGCACTCCCACACCAGGGTGGGGATGGGATGGGCATGCTTCCCCCTCAGATGTCCGACAGCCAAGAGGGACCAGTCATCTGCAGCAGGGACAGTTCTAGGACTGGTCAGGCTCTGTTCCACCAAATGTGTCTCAACCCTGCCGAACACTGGAGAAAATGCAGCCTTGCTCTCTCCACCTGTCCTGGCACTGCCAGGCCCACACATGCCAAGACAAAAGGGCATGCTGGAAACCTCTAAAGGATCTGGTGAAGAAGGAGCCTGACTCACCACTGCAGCTCCTTATAGTCCTGATGGCAGCAATAGAGAGCATGGGAGAAAGAGGGCAGCAAAAATAAATAGCTCTACTCTGGAGGAAGTTCTGAACATTTTAGAGCTTGCAGCTGGGCAGCTCTTCTGGAAAACATTTTAGTATAGGGAACTAAGTGTTTTCCCTGAAAGTCTGCACTAAAACTGGATCTCTTGAGTGAGAGGATGCATCCTTTGGGCGGTAATTTGCTGATGCTATTTCGAAACAGTTGAGGTGGATCATGTACGACTTCTCTCAGCATCTCGTCATTTCAGTTTTTATGCTCTGCATGGTGGGGATGGGCTTATTCCAAGTTTTTGCAGCTCATAACACAGCAGTACTACACTGGCTTCTCAATGTTAATACAAAGACAAAACCCTGCAGCAGAGTCACTTCTGCACTAACGTGGAAACTTCATTCCAAGGGGTAATCAGTCCAGCCTCAACTACTCTGTTTTATCAGGTCACTTCCCTTTGGGAAATCTCTCTCCCTCCATAACAAACAGGCATTTCAAACACAAGTCAATCCTCATAACAGAGGAAGGCATGATAGTCTTCTTTCTTTCTTTTCGCCATGTGATAAATGATTTGCCATCGGGCAGTCGTATATTTGAATCCTTGCAATACTTCTAGAAGAAGCAAGATTTCTCACAGACATGGTATATGACACCTACAGAGCCTACAGTTTTTGGTAACTAAAGATATTTGTGACTGGGGATGTGAAATGATGATGGTAACTTGGCTGCAACGTTCAAGGGTCACTAAGGACCTGAAGGTCTTTTGCTCGGAGATCGTTGCCTCTCCAGGCTGCTCTTCCATGACTCACTCTGCAAACCAACCTCACTGCCACAGCCAGGAGGAAATGATTCATAAATACTGACCTTTCCCCTTGCCACCCCTGCAAAATGAGGTCTGTGTATAAGCACTCACAGAGCTGGAGCCATGGGAATTACAACTAGATAAACCATCCACTGACGGCAACATCACGCAACCACTTCCTTGCCTGTGCTAATGGTGGAGATGTTTGCTGTGAGCCAGGCACACTCATAGGAGAACACAACTGGGGCAAAACAGATAAATTAGGCAAGGAGAAGGTGACTCAGAATAGGGGAGGTTGAAAGGGAAGGGTCAGAGCTGGATGAAATCCCTTGGTCTCCTCTTTGCAGATACGTGAAGTCAATGTCTCATAGAAAAATAGACAGAGTTAATAAAACTGATGTCCTTCATGCCACACACAGTCTGCGGGATTTACAGTGTCAGGTCAGCAGTCATTAAAGAATAATATTGTTTTGTTATTATTTGCCACTTCCTCAGGACATAGGATGCCCAGCCTTGGGTTTGCAGCCTGTCATCGACATGCTGCACAGGTATGAGGTGATGAGGGGTTGGGACCCAAAGCACTTTAAGCTCGAGCTCCCGTCTCAGGAGCAGATTCAGCAGATGGGAGGCAAATGCAAGAGGGAAGGATGGATTCCTCTTTTCTCCCTTGTGAACCATCCTCATGACCTAGGAGGTCCTCCGCACTTCTAGGCAGATCTCTCATTGAAACTTCCCAGTTTAAGCATCCCAGAATTTATTTCAGTCCAAATACAAAGACAGCCAAAAGGACCAACGCTTTTCATTTCTTTATCACACTATTTTGGGCTTCAACTCTCTTCAGCAGAGCAGTATTCCAGGTCTTGCAGCATGCCTCATACAGCTATCACCAGAAATGCCTAATTAAGCTAGCAGGAATGTCACCAGGACCTGGCAAAAGAGCTTTCTCCTTAGTTTTAAGTCCATACTTCTGTGAGAAGTTGCCATAGAGGAAGACAGTAATGGCAAACCGTTCACTCTCCTTTAGAGTTGCCTCTAGGTACAAGTTACTCTTCATGTACCAGATATAACAGAACCTCCACCTTTGGACACGTGGTGAACGTGGACGGAGGGTATAACAGCCAACATGTACTCACAGGGAAAGCATCAGTCTTTACAGGTGGGAATCCTCTTCAGGTTGAAACATTAGGGTGGGCCAGCTGCAGCACACAGCTGTGGCCAGCCTGCAGTGGGGTGAGCAGCCAGTCCCCAGTGTGGCTGGCTGCCATGGGCAGCAGCCCCCCAGCACTGCCCTGGCTTGCCCCCAGGCAGCCGGCTCCCTGACCAACCAGTCCCGCAGCTGACAGCATGAGGATGCAGACTTGCAGCCAGGGTAGGGCGTGTAGGACTGTGCAAAGGCAGATTAAGCATCTGCTCCTGCTCCCAGCACCCTGTGATGAATTTGGACTTCCACTTTTTTCCCCCAGCAGTGACAATGTTTTTGCAAAGGAGGCAGCAGCTGTGAATCCACTCCAAGTGCGGGATGTACAGCGTGCTGGCTGCCCAGGAGCAGGCAGCTGCCTGGCAGAGCATCCTCGGGGCAGCCATGTGGGTGGGACAGTGCCACCTCCTCCTCGGCCCTGCTCTGTGGGAAGCACCCGCTCTGCACAGCTCTCCTCGCAGGCTGCGTGGGACAGCATGTCAGGGCTTGCAGGCAGGTTCAGCGATAGCATAAATACAACTCTGGTTGCAAGGGCTGGCTCAGAGGCAGGGTGAGCAACAGAGGAGAAGACAGCTCAGTAATTATTTATGCTGCACAGAGAAAAGAATTATTAGGCAGCTGTTGGCAAGCAGGCAGAGGTACTGAGATAAGCCAGGCTTCGTGGTTTAAGAGTTCTGGGGAAGCGGTGACCAAGAGCAGCATTTCAGCCGCTTGGTGCCATATAGACTCATCTCTGCCAGTATGACAGAGGTTTACCTTCCTCTCTGCTGTCCTCGAAGCATCCTGCAGAGAAATGTAAGTAAAAGGAAACATAGCAAACTTTCATAACTAATGAACAATACCTATTTTGTTACCGCTGACAAATTTTGAATGCCCAGAGACAACTGGGGAAGTGGAACTGTGTTGAAATGGCTGCTACAGACTTGGATCCAGGTCAGTCGTCCCTTCGAGAGTGCTGGCACCATGTGCCAGTGAAGCTCTTTCTTCATCATCTAAACAAGCACTGGAGCTTCTTCTGGGACTGACAGGACTCGTTTTTCAGAAATCACCCTATCAGAGGGTGAATACCTGAATATCTGGTACTTTTCCCTTTTAGTGCCTATATCTCCTCCCAACAGCAGCTAAAGCAAACTATGACAAATGCAGCTGATTTTTTTTGTAACATCTTTTTCATCTTGAATATAAATTGAATAGAATCCCAAGCTTCTCACTTTGACCACAGATTTCCTAAAATGGCAAGTGTTTCACTGAAATCAGTGAAATTCTGTCACAGATTTCAGCAGCGCCCTAATTACACCTCTAGAGCTTTATTCTTTATTTTCCTGAATGCCCCATTCACTTTAGCTGTTCTAAATTTTTGGAAAGGTTTAACCAGTGCTGTTAACATGGCAAAGGTGGCTGCACCAGAAACATGTTCACCTGGGGTTGAAGGGATCTCCATGAGGTTGGGTGGTGCCTATCCGCGGAAAGCCAGGTCTGGTCTTCGTTAGAGCTTCTACCAGCACGTTTTGAAGTCTCCTAGACTCCCTCAGATATGGGCAGTATCTGATTACGAGGCCAGGGAGGGGCAGGGAGAGGCCTTGGTGTCCCATATCCTCAAGATGTTTTATGGAGCTGCTCGTTTTGAGGTCACTGTTTCTCAAGCCATTTCACCAACGTGTTGCTCCCACCAAAGGACCGAGGCTGTCCCTGGGCCCCTGGGTAATGCTTAGGCCAAAGGGCAAATGTTAAAGTACGGCGTGCCCTCTCCCTCTGAGATCAAACTGCCAAGGAGCCCAAGCTCTAAGTCAGAGGGACGGGGGTGACTTATGCAGCCCCCTCCACCATCCACTTTCCATCAACATGCCAGCAGCAAATCCATCCTCTGCAGAATAGCCTTGCAGAGTGCCAGGGGACCAGAGCAGGTGAATCTCCATGCTTCTATCAGGGACTCACTTCCTTTGTGGGCAGCAGGGCTCTGGCACCTGCCATGGAGCACTCTGTGTTCCATCACACCATGAGTGACCCTGGGGGCGTGCGCACTTCTGCTCCCGTGCACGCCTCCACGCACACGGAAGTACAGGCGTTAATTTCACCAGCAGAGTAGACCCAAGAGCCTTGAAATCATCCAATATGAAAAATTCAAACACTTCCTATGTCCTGAGCTGCAAGAGGTAGAAATATGACAGCTTGTCAAGGATGGGCAGTTACTGAACATCTCTAGCTGCTCATTCCTCGCACCTCACTTGCACATGTTCTGTGAACATGAAGGAACTGAACACCCCAAGTAGGTGGTGTGCAAACCTGGGGGCTGAAGATCTCTTTGAAGCTGCTGACAAACTTAAGAGCAAGATTTCTTGAAGAAGGGAGGCAAAGTATACAAAAATTGAGCTTTCCTCTTCAAAAAGCCAGAAGAGGATGTAAAGGGCTGGAGAAAAGGAAACAGAGTTTATAAAAGCTGAGGATTTTTATGGGTTGAGAGTGGGCAGCAATTAATATAGCTCACTGCAGTTCTGAGCTTTTTAGCCCACTGACATTGTAGCATCTATAGCAACACTGCTAAATAGACCAGCAATAGTAAATTTCACATACAGCTTTCCAGTGTCATGCAGTCAGCATCTGGGAGCTGGAAACAGCTGTATCCTGGTATGCCTTTGTGCACAGGAACAGGGGTGGCCCTCATGAGTGGCCCTAAATCTGGGCTAACCCTGCCAGCTCCAGAGAATGCAGTACTATTAGAATCGTACTGAATCATACCTGCATAAGAATCATACTGAACCTGGCTTGCATTGCATCACAAAGTGGGAATTCTTTGTTATAAAAGCATTTTTCTTTTCCAAGTGGTACATACAAACCTTGCCACCCTGACCTCTCCCATGCTGCAGGTCAGTGAGATACTGGATTTTACAGCAGTTCTGTGAGGTCTAGGTTAAAGAAAGGCCACACACAGAGTATTAGAAGACCCGTTAAGAGTATCACATAAATATCCTCTGCTTTTAGACCATTCCTGCCTTTCAGTGCACCTGAACTCTTGCCTGCAGCAGAAAGGCAGCAATGATGGTGGCAAAGGCAAACCAGATTTCACCTTAATCAATCACATGTGGAAAGCAACGTTAGCAGCTATGAGAGGAGGAGCACCATCTCATCTCCTTAGTGTCTGTGACTGCAACAAAAGGTGTGGTAATAAAAAGGACCCTCCTGAAGGACACTGGTGCAGCATTGCTATTGTAGGGCTTTGCCTACCAAGTACCCCTGGGCCAGTTCACTGCAGACTGTGACAGCTGAATTAAGAGCAAGCTCCAACTCTGCTGGAATTTCATTTTACAAGGGCAATCTAATAGAGGATGGCTGCATACAGACTGAGCAGAGGACGTGGCTGTGGCTGCTCCGGGGCTACCATACCTTTAGGAGACACTAGCCTCATCAGTGAGGCACATAGAGTGGGTGGTGGAGCAGCTGCTGTCATCGTGGGTCACACTAAATGCTGCGTGCTCAACTCAGAGATGAGGAAAAGAAAAAAGAGGGCTGAAGAAAGACTAAGCATATCCAGAGCTCAGCAAAAGTAAATTACTTCTCCCAAACTCAGCTTGATTTAAGGTTTCAACTTTGAGTGAAAAAAATCCTTAAGTGAATACTCTGAAAATTAACCATTAAATCTGCTCAGATTCAGTTAAAATAAAACGTTAGGAAATCAAAGGCAGCAAAATGATCTTTGTAGCAATGACAGATTTGCAAATATACATAATCTTTACTTCTATGCAAGCTTTGCATTGTGTTAGATCTCTGCCACTACCCAGAACAAAAATTAAATACTACATTAAGGTTACCTGCATAAGCACTCACCCTTTTGCACTGTGTTTCAACAGCAAAAGAGATTGCTGAGGATTTTCTAATGCCAGGAAAATTGACCAAATTATTTAGAATGACCTTTGAGAAGAAAATACCCTTTGGTAGGTGACTCTATGGCTGAAACCAGCAGAATTAGGGAAAAACTAGGAAGAAAGACCTCAACCCTGCAAGCAAAGGCGCCACCAAACAAGGATGCTGCAACCCCACCCCGGGATGACGAGCACCCAGCCCACTGGGCAAGGGGACCTCTGTCCCCCAGGTATGTTTATCTTGCGCCTCCAGCTCAGAGCACCAATTTGCCCCAGCCCAATTCAAGACACATCACTGGAGCTGCTTCTGAGCTTATTAGCAGCAGAACTGCAGGGTTAAAGGTGTTCTGCAGAGCCCTGAGCCCCAGAGGACATTCAGCTGCTCATTGCAGTGTTAGAGCTCTCAGAACCCTGGTGAGGAATGGCGGCGCTGGTGAAGCTGCCAGCAAGGCAGTGGCATGGCACAGCCCCGGGGGGCTAGCGAGTGCCTTCAGTGTCATTTATGACAAACCTTGTTCCTCCTTCGTGGGGCAGAAGCCTTTGGAGCGAGAGTGGCCCAGGAAGACTTCCCTGATCAGGGGTACCTAGCAGAAGGATGGAGGTGAGTGCAGAGCCCACTCATCTGGCTGCCCCGAGTCGCTCCGGGAGGCAGCTCCAGTCTGGGGAGCCCCTCCTCAGCCTCCCTCCCAGATGACTAAGGATGGCAGCGAGGGTGGCAGGCAGCTGATTGCCCCGTGGCTGCAGTTTCACAACTCTAGCCATCTGTGGGCCAGGACTGCAAGCTTCTTAAGCCCTCAGGAAAACACATAGGAACTTTTTCCAAATTGTTTGGGAGTGATTGTAGCAGCTTCCCTGGGGCAGCAGAAGCTAAGTGCTCCTTTGCAGCTGCTGCTTTCAACTGTCTGGGCTAAATCTTCAGCACAGGAACGGGCCCACCTGTCATCCTCTCCTTTTATGCAAGCTACTCTTTTCTCTTAATGAAGAAGAGGGGGGAGAAGGGGGAAATGGCTAATCGTGCATCATTATCATCATCATGTTATGATGTCTTACTGCCATCTCAGCCATCAGATACCCCTCTCTCTTCCCACCCAACAACACAGCTTGTGCCAGCAGAATTGTAGCATTTGCTTTGGGTTCTGCAGATTCATAGGGCTGACTCTACCTCTGATCAGAAAGAGGTCATCTGACCATCCCTCTCCATCTTCCTCAGCTCTGGAAGGACAGACAGTTTATTTTAGAGGCCCAACCCCCACCCCCCAAAACAGCAGCCTTTTCCCAGGCCAGCTGGGTGCCCTCGTGAGGAATGCTGACAATCTGCCGTCCTGGAGCAGAGCTGTCAGCGTTACTTCCCTACTGCTGAGCCCTCAGTCATCACTCACACAAAGGATAAGTATGCAGCCCACTGCCTTGTGACAAGAGCTGTGACTTTGTTTAGGAGCCAAGCACTAGGAAAGAGTACCAGGGAAACGTGGCTTAGTGGAACAGGAAACATTAACAGTCTGTGATAAAAATGAAAAAAGCAGCCAGTACACATCTAACTCAGCTGGAGGCACAGCTCTGTGACTGGCTGCAAGTAGCAACAGCCTCCAAAAAAAAAACCAATAAAGAAATAGCTTTTCCAGTTCAAGGCTGACTTTTAAAAGACTAGCAATTTTTCATGTGTTCATCTATGTACAAGAAAAGCCCCTAAGCAAAGCCATCTGTATATTGCAGTAGCTGCTGGCACGGGAAAGCACATGGAGTTTTCAGCTCCACAGATGGTTGAAGGAGCTGTTGTGAAAGACCACGAAGATGGACTCACAGCCCCATGACCCTCCAGCAGCAAGTTAGGATAAGCAGGTTGGCTACTACAGCTTTGTGACCAGTTTTGGATTTTTTTCTGCCAGAAAAACAAGATTGGGTAAGTGTCTCCGCCTAAAAGGATTTCTCTCAAAGCTCCTTGTTTCTGAGTGAAATGGTTAAATGATAGCAGAATAGTAGAGAAAGAAAAACTATTCCCCCCCTTTTTTTTCGTTTGTGTGTTTTAGTCAAAGTAGGTATCAGGCTGGAAAAGCTTCATTAACACTGGATTCATATATAGAGTCCTTTCAAGTTATTATTGGGCTGATAACCTCTCTTTGTCCTTGTAATCCACAGTAAATAGAGGCTCTTAATCACTCAGGAAATAGGGAACAGCTTGCAGATCCCTTTGTTCCCAGTACGCTGTTCGCACGATGCCTAGTGCTGGGAATAACCAGAAACTGATTTAATAATCTTAAATCATCCAAGACTCTGCTAAATCCCAAGTGAAGCCTAAGTGTTTCTGCCTTGCCCTTGTCTCTAAGGATGAATTTTTAAGGCTGAAACTTAAATGGCAAGGCAGTCACTTGTTTAGGTCTCCGTCCAAGGACCCGTGGCGCTGGCAGGGGGATTGGGCACTGCACGTGCAGGTGATTGTAAGGAAGGTCTCCACCAAGCACAGAAAATGAAGCAGCCTCTGCTGTGAGAGGCAGTACTTCTCACACACAGGGACAGGGACCCTGGCCATGGATGGAACTCTGCTCTCTGGCTCCCAAGGCGTGACCTTGGGCAGGCAGCAGGGGCTCTCCGGTCCCGAGTTTCCTCTTCTCCAAACAGAGATATGATATACAAGTGGGCTGAGAGCCTTGCAGAGAGGTGCTATTGCTGGTACAGGGAATTATCATCCCCAGGCCCAGATCCAAAGCACACAGCAGCATGGAGAGCCATTCCCTCAAAGGACCCTGGCTCTGGCACCCAAACCAAGAACAGGCTGTATGTGTTCTGCAGGTTCACTGCTATAACTTTTACCTTTGTAAATGGCATTAGGTGCAAAAGATCCTAAAGGCTGAGCCTTAAAACCCAACAAAAATGACCAATAATGAAATAATCTCCTCCTAGATGGTATACGACCCAGTTCTTGAGCCTCCTGCGAGTTACAGTCAAAGTCATATGAACAGTCATAAATATCAGAAATATTTACAAAACACAGACAAGATCTTAAAAACAAAAGCAGTGATTTCTTCATCTCATTGGAAGCCTTACAAAACATGGGGGAAATTGTCTCAATTGAAATACTCTGCTGACCACAGAGGGCTGTACACTTCATTGTAATGGTTAGTCATTCTATACGTATTTACTGGCTCAGTTAATCTCCTACGGCTGCTCACAAACTATTGCAAGGCAAAGATTAGGAAGCAGGGTCATTAGAAATTTTGTTTACGCAAAATCCACTGTGGTCATAGTACAATACAATACAAAAGGTAAATCAAATCCCCATTCAAACAATCATTTCCCCTGCACTGGTGGCTGGCATAGCCAGAGACATCTAGGAGAAGATCAGGAAAGGCTGTAAAAGTGGCTAATTTAAAGCTCCCATGATGAGTCTGTACTGGGATACATGTCTCTGCTTTGATATTATTCTGAAAACCTGAACAAAACAAAAAAATAATCCCCAGCACTGAAGCACAGAAACCTCACCTCTGTTTTTTTTTCCAAGTCTCCTAAGGAATACTTGTAGGTGCTGCAATCCAACCAGGCTGTTGAGGCACAGCATGAGCTTCATGCAGATGCCAGCTGGCAGTACAGCCTCACTTCCCAGCGCTTCACCCAGGAGCTGATGTCCCTTTCCTCGTAAATTCAGTGGGTACCATAAGGCCAAGACTCTACAAGTAATTGAGCCCCATGCTGAGGTCCCAAGCAGCTCCCAGGTCCTCTGGGTGTCAGGACACCTTGAGGATGTTCAGCTCTTAGCAGGCTCAAAGGCACCTCTGCTCTGTTCACCTTCAGCACAGAAGGCACAAAGCGATGCTCTGAGAAGTGTGTACCAGGGTCCTTACCTTACACATCAAAAGTCCCACACTGGAAAGACAGAAAAAAACCTTATCACAAACACCCATAATACTGTTTATAACTTAAAAAAAAAAAAACCTATTTCAAATTTATAAAAGACTTAAGTTGAAAGTTGATGGTTGATTTTACAAAAAAAAAAAATATGGATAGGTGTGGAAAGTAATTTGGCACTTTCTAAAAAGGACTGAGATGTTCCTGCTAGAAACGAGCAGTCAAAGGAGTAAAGGCTTTCATTTAGTTCTGGTTTGGGTTCAGTTACAAAGAAAATTGTTCCGTTTCAGCTGTGCTGTGAATTCAGTGAAATTCTATTCTGGTCTACATTTCATTTGGGGGAACAGGGACACACACATTTAGATTGGTCTTCTTTTATATTTTGTTTTGCTCAAAAAGCATAGGCATTATTTCATCTTCTTCTTCCTCTCCCCCTCATTTAATTGGAAAATATGAAAGACCAGGATGTCAGTGTTACCCTCATCACACATCATCAATACTGGCACAGATCATGGGTAAAGGTCTTGCTTCTGGGGTTTCATTCCTGGGTTTTCTATATCAAAAGAGAAGCAGCCACCGTTTGTGAAAAAGGTCAACATCTGTCCCAGTCTGGAAAAAGTCAGGTTGAATTCAATGAACTTTGAATCAGATCCAGATTTTCTCTCTGTACCCCACATTATACTGCAGATGAGAGAAAACTTAAGAGAAAGCCCTAGTAAGACAGTATTCCCCATTAGGAAAATAATGGCCCTATTTCTAGGACCATTTCATCTGTACCATAAATATGTAAGCAGTCTTACTTTACATCCTCTTAACCCAAAGTTAAAGCAGAGAAGCATGTGTTTGATGCACTTTTGTAAAGATACCACCATTGATGCTGGAGCAGAAATAACCAAAAATTATAAAACTCCTGTTCTACTATATTTATGTCCTTACAGAGACACCACTGATATTAAAAGCTCATAAGGGATACCTGTAACAGCTGTAAGCAACAGTGGGTCCTTGAATAGACAATAAATTTAGAGATGCTTAATTGACTTTTCAAAGCTGCTGAGCATCAGCGCTTGTGAGAGGTCAGATCTTAAAGCCATCATTTGCGTATCAATATTAAGTTCAAATGCCTATATTTGGGGTGTTTACTATTAAAAAGAGAACTTGTACTTGTTACAGCAAAAGCCTTCTTACAGAAGAGGTTACTGACATCTCCCCAGTGAAGGCAAACAGCACCAACAAGTCCAGGTCAATGCACACTGTGTCACTGAAAGTAATTCACCTTCAGGAGATGCTTGGAAATGAGGACCTGCTGCAATACAAATACACGTCAGGGGAGTTCAAGACATCTGAGCAGCTGCAGCTCTATGGAGACCCCAAAGCAGCACATTTCTCTTGTCATACCTCATTTCTTTTCCCACGAAGCTAGAAAAGAACGGGTTGGAGTTAATGCCAAATGGTGGAAGTGTTTTTTCTGGATTGATTTCAGGTTACTTGAAATTCAATCATAGTGTTTAAGGTATATAAAAAAGAGAAACAAGGTACATCTAATGCTTCAGTTTAGACTCATAATGTCACACAGAGCAAAGCATTTACAGGTAAAGGTGATGAGCCTGAATTGTGTGTCCCAAGGACCTGCTGCACATGAACTGTGACACTGAGTATTACAGAAATCAGCTACACTTGGTGTGGGTGCTCACACATCACACACTGCAAGAAGCAAAACTGAGGACTCTGAGTCTCATAATTGTGCTATAAATATATAAAGGTTAATTGGAGCACCTGAGTGGGTCTTTTCTTCAGAGGGTATCTACACAGGTTCGAAGTCTTCCTCTTAGGCATTTAGATTGAGCTTAAGACATTGGAAAAGCTTAGATCAAGCTTTAATCATCACAAATAGCCCACCAAACAACCATTCTTCCAACATACTGAGAGCTCTTTCAATAGATACCTCTTTATTTGAAATGGAATGTATCTTGAAAAATATGAAAAATAAATCACATCTCTCAGAAATCATTTATGAGTCATATTTACACACAAATTTTTTTTTGACGACACTGGTATTTCTGCTCACAACAGGATATGCTAGAAAACATTTGGTACATCACTGCAGCTATAATTCAGAAGCTGGCATTTGCATATCATGAACCTTAAAAAGGAAGAATTACTTCAGGATGTCACAGAAACAACATCCACTTGATCTTCCTTCCCCCCGCCCAGTTCCTAAATTGTCTTGGTCACCACAGCTTGGATTTTCTTGCTGAATCTGCCCCTTGATTACTTTTTTTTTTAAAATACAACAAGTAATTTTGACCTCTTTATGAATGGACTGTCCCCACTTTTGCCATCCATACCAAGCATTTGCCTGTGTTTTACCAGCATTTTTCTTTATTCCCTAAAGAATTTACTTCAGCCATATGCTGTCAGATTTCTTTTCTTTTTCTTTTTTTTTGAAGAGGAAGGACAACTTGACTTATTTACTTACAAAGCTCCAATAAGACAGAGCGTGATGTGCTGAACCTATTTTCATAACCATTGCTTACAAAGCAGTAACAGACAGTATTAAATCCAGAAGTTCAAATGAAGACTATGCAGTAATAGAAGGGCAAGATGAAAAAAACCCAGAAGTACCTTTTATAACATCAAACAATTTCTTGGTCTAAAATTACGATCAGGCAAAAAAAACCCCAACCCCCCCCCCAAAACAACAACAACAAAAAAACAAACCCCAAAAATAGGCCAAAAACCCAAAAAACCCCACACACTGTGGAATTCAGAGCGTGAGAAAGTTGTCAGACTGTCCCCATCAGACAATTTAGCCTTATTTATACTGACAGGGCATGAGCCACACAGTCTGACTGTCCCCAGGGGACCCCAGCCAATTTGTTCCCACTCAGGTTCCAGGAGACAGTTCAGAGACACAAGGGAAAAGTTTGATCCTTACACCCATCCCACCAACTCAGGCTGGAGGCATCAAGGTAGATTTTGTGATGTGACCACCTCTCACACTAGGAGGCTGGCTGACACCAAGGGTTTCAAACAGGTAACACGGCAGGCAATGACAACCAGCAAAAGTTTGTTGAACTACATCAGTCCAAAAGGTTTTCAGATCATCCTTCAGAACAACTTAAAACAAGAAGCAAAAGATAAAAGTGGGGTATTGACCTTGAACCAGTGAAAAGGAACAGCAAATTTGAAACAAAAGTTGCTTCCTCATACCTTCACGTCATTTTTCTCACTAAAATTGTCATCTTTAGCTTTCAAAGTACAAGTACTTCCACAAGAACAGTAAAATTTCAGCTTTAGACTACATCCATAGACTTTTGTGGCATTCAGAGGCTTGCATCCACTGAGGACAAGAAAAACTGCCTCTCTCAGAGAAATACATGTGTCTCTGATCAAATAACAATTAGTTCCCATAAGTTACATTTATCCTTCAGTAGGCTAAAATGTATTTTAGTAGGTGAGATCAGCAATACATCTGTATACCTGAAAAGGTGGATTAGTTACTCAGTAAACTGTAATTAATCACTCTAAAGAGAAGAGCCAAATTACAAATTACAGTCTATTTTGTGAGTCTTTGACTAGCTCATCAGAGAATCCCCTTGCAGCTCTAACATCCAAGCATTAGCAGAATGATAATGGCAGATGTACAGAGATGTGGAAATTGAGTATTATGATTGCCAAGCCAGCGAACCTAATCCTAGAAGATGCGGGCCACCTTCGATTTCAATTAATTGCAAAATAATGACTTTGTTAGGACAGCTGTAATCTACCACCCCGAGCTCATCACGCAGCCTTGTCAAGGGCCAGGCTGGAGAGAAGCGCTCGGGAGTAACTACAGAGGATCGTCAGGGCTTTGATTCTGCACCATGACACGTTCTGCTTGTCTAGGTATGTGACCCTGGCATCTGGGGGAAGGAACAAAAGAGGAGGGCTAACACAGACCTCAACTTACTCCTTACAGGACTGAGCTTAATCTTAGAGTGCAGAGGAAGGTGCCAACGTACCCAGTAGCGAATTCTAAAATCTTCTTTGAGTATCACTTCAGCCTCTTGCTTTAAACACTTACAGAAATAAGCTTGCACCGAGAATGTGAGGCTCTTGCTGTAAAATTACACCTCATTTACACCAAAAGAAAAGCCTTGAATGTGTAGCTTTAAAAGATTTTGTTTATGTTAATGTAAATAGTAAAGGGGCCAAAAGCCATTTTCCTCATCACACTAGTTAAATTAAATATCTCCATGGCTTTGATATTTTACGTTGGACCAGAGATAATGGGCCACATTGCTCTGTCCCACTTGCAGCCTCCCCACTTCATTTAAACCAGAGAACCTGGGCAGCAGCAGCACCCAACGTGAAGCCGCCCTTCGCCAGAAGGGCCCTGTCCTAGAAAGCTCACGGGCCCGTGCCCGACTCCCTCCTCTGCACCGGGCAAAGAGCTGCGACCCGCTCCCGCCAGCATCGCAGCCAAACTCCCACTGACTTTTAAAAGGCAGAGAAACACACACCAGCTGTGCAATTAGCCCTTTGTTTTCCAACTTCATGGCTTCATCAACGTTTTTAGAGGCAAGATGGCACGCCTCTCTCAACATCTGACAGTGCTAAACACCAAAATTAATCTAGTTCATCTCAGCTAGAGCAACTTTCAGCTTATGAAAACTGTGACCAAAATAATCCATTTGCACACTAAGACATACATAAAACGGATTTTAAACTATGGACTGCTTTAATGCCAGGCATTTAAAAACCGCCATGAAAATGCAACACAGGTTGAGAGTCCAGATCATTTAAAAACTGAGCTTGCAGAGGGAGTCCTGAACTTGTAAGATAAGAAACGTTCATGAACACTTCCCAGTGCTGGCCCACCAGCCTAGGAGCAAGCACATCACAGATAGCTGGAATCCAACTCAGATTCCTGTATCACAAAAGAAGTTGGTCAGATTCCTTCCGCTCATATACTAAACAGATTAGTTTTAATCTCAGAATGACAAGCCACATTGCTTTTTTGAATAGCCAAGCATGAATAAGTTTTATCATCTTCCACCACGTCTAATATTAAAAAAAAAAAAAATCATTTAAACCCCAGACTCTAATTGTTCTCATTAGAGAAAATAGGTTTCATATGCAGTATGGGTTTCGGTCAAATTTTGAAACACACATCACATTTTCCATGCTGGTGGAATATAGTGTATTTTGGGTAAAAAACAAATGACTTTTTTGTACACAGTCAAAGTACCCAGAACTTTTTAGTTTTTTTAGGGAGCTAACATGCATATGGTTTTTTCCTTTACTTTTTTGATACAGCCTACATTCAGAAATGTCTTGCAAATAAGCCTTAAAAAAAAAAGGAAAACAAAACCAAAAGAAAACAACCCTAATAAATAAAATAAAATACATTAAAATAAAGTTACAGTACATCATGTCTCCTAGAAGTCCCATCGCACCAAAGGATCCTTTCCAAGGTTCATAAATAATGGATTTGAAATGCTTCTCGGCACCGAGGGTGGCAAAGCAGCAGCAGCAGCTGGCTGAGGTTCAGGCTATTGAGCCGCTTCTCTCCAGTCTACCTGCACCTCCGGCGTTTGCCCAGTTTCTGCGCCCCTGAAGCAGGTCCGCCACGAACGCGCTCTGTCCCTCTTCCCCGAAGCGCTCCGTGAGCGTAACCTGCAGTGAGACAGAGAGCACAGAGGGCAGCCCGTCAGGCGGAAGGCGGCGGCCGGGGCCGGCAGCCCCGCGGGCGCGGTGCGGCGGGCGGGTGCCGGGTCCGTACCTGCGCTAGGCGGAGTTGGAGGCGCCGCGGAGGCGCGGCCCGTGGGGCGCCGCCAGGTGCTGCTGCTTCTGCCGGGTGGAGCGCACGGCCAGGATGGCCTGGCGGTTCTTGTACTGCACCATCTGCAGCGTGATCGCCGCGTTCCAGCCCTGCTCCTGCGCGCACCGAAAGTCGATCTCCTTCCCCTCGGCCATCACCACCGTGAA
>WEIT01041357.1:60847-74180 GCA_013389985.1 Dryoscopus gambensis | reverse complement strand
GACATGAGTCAGCAGAGTGCCCCTGCAGTGAAGAATGCCATCCATATACTGGGCCACATTAGCAGCATACATTGAGCCATATAAGCAAGAGCATAGCCAATGCCATTTGGCATTTGTGAGACAGGATCTGGAGTGCTATGTCCAGTTTTGTGCCTCCCTGTACAAGAAAGACATGGACATACTGGAGTGAGAGCGGTGCAGTGCAACCAAGATGGCCAGAGGCTGGAGAAGGGAGGGAAAGGCTGCAAGAGCTGGGTGTGTTCAGCCTCAGGAACAGAAGACTCCCGGGGATCTGACTCACTCTTGTCTTTGGCTATCTAATGGAAGACAACATAGAAGAGAGAGCCAGACTCTTCTCAGAGGCATGCACAAAAGAAAGAAGGAAAACAAGCATGAGTTGCAATAAGGGATATTTTTTTCACTATGAGGGTGGTAAGTCCCTGGAGCAGGGAGGCTGTGAAATCTTCCAGCTTGGAAATATTCAAAGCTTGACTGGACATGGCCCTGCTCTAGCTGGTCTTGCTTTGGACATGAGGTTGGACCTGATGATCTCCAGAGGTCCCTAACTGCCTCAACTGTACTGTGATTCTGAATGTCCTTGCAGGGAATGGAGGAGAAAAAGAAAAAAATACTGGATTTTTCATCAAACTATATCCCAGGTGTCACCCTTGATGTTCTAGTAGGGTAAAGTACTAGTAGGGCTTTTGCTTCCATCTGTCTGAGCATGCAGACTACACCAATGTTAAGGAGTAAAGCCAGATAGGCCCTCCAAGTCTGAAGGCGTTCCTGGATGAGAACTGCGAGGAACACAATTGAAAACACATAATTAAACAGAAAAATGCAAATATTTGAAAATATTTCCTCTTCTTAGCAGAGACTTTAACCATAACAAATAACTGGTAGTGATTTTTTTTCCTCATATATTTGAATTCTAATCATTAAAAAGTAATATTTCCAAAATCAAAATAAATAATCCTATATGATCATGTTAAATGCTGTTAAACTAATAGCTTACACCAAATGCAAAATTTGACCATCCTCTGTGGCTTTTCTATTCAAAAGCTGCTTTCAGAATTTAGGCTAATGTTGACATTTAGATTCAGGTGGACTAAAAACAAATTACAGCAAAAGCCTAGAAAAAATAATTTAGAATGTTTCCATAAAGGAATAAATTACAAGAATAGAAGCAAAATGGTCAGATGTGGTTTCTTCTCTCACTTCATCTGTTCTCTACTACTGCTGTCATGCAAAGCACTGGAAAGGAGAGCCTGACAGGATACTTGGAGATTTTCCAGGTGACATCAAAATATTCGTTGTATACCATATTTCTCCAGCCCCTGCCAATACAATCTATCTTGGGAGGAGAAGTAGAACACCAAGTTGCTGAGGGGAAATGTTTTGTTTGAGTTTTTAAATTTCTACAAGCACCAGTCACAGACCAAAGGACATACTACTGTGACCCGCACAGTGCATTCAGTTTTGCCCCATTACTATAAACATTCCATACTATGCCTAAACATAAATATTATGCCAAAGATTATTACCAAACATGCTGGGTTCTTTTTCCAGTATGTACATGAGGTATCTTTATTTAGCACTCAAAGCTTCATGCATCTAATGACTGCCCTACAGCTAGATCCCTTCATTTAGCTGATGTACAGCAGCACCCAAAAAGCTAGTCTGCTCTCACAGAGGGCAGCAGGAGTTCTGCAGTAGTCTCTAATGGTCAACCCAGGCTGTGTTAAAAACTGTCACAAACTTTTCTGAGCACTCACGAAGAGAAGATGCAGAGGAAGTCCCACGAAGAAACATCTGCAAGCCATCCTCGCTGTCACTGGTACTGGCCATACTGTTCCTCATCTGCATCACAGAGAGCTGAGAGCAAAGGCTGGGCTGTCGATCAATCTTCTTTGAAGCCTAAAAAAGAAAACAATTATTGTTTATAAAAAGGTATCAAGCAAATTAAGATAAAAAATGGAAAGTTACTCTTTTCATTGTAATAGGTGCTCTGGTCTCAGCTATGATTATACAAGAAAATTGTTATAAGAGAAAATTCTATGCAGTGTAAACCAATTTAAATGACAATAGAAAATGCCAGTAATACAGTGGAATTGGAACACTGACAAGTATGAAACTGCACATTAATTATTCAATTTCAATTTACTTTTGTACTGAAATTTTCATGTATTTTCTTACAGAAAGCTTGGGGTTTATTATCTGGTAATTCATTATTTAAGTATGATGCTCTGCAATTAAACGTAGTCTTTATGATGAGCCTGGTCCTCCTTGCTAAACAAAACAGCATGCTATATATAGAGGCAATTTATGCCTCTTACCTTAGGAGAAACATGTTCATTTTCCTGGCTTTTTGTTTCACCATGTTAGAAAAGTGGTGAATGTCATTCCTTGCCAGTAGATGACCATTTGGCTCTTGATTCTACTGCAGACTAAATGCATCAGGTGAACATTATTCTCTGCCTGTCAAATGGTCCGAGGAGCTTCCATTTTGCTTTGAGTAGCCTTCCTGAGCAGCCTTTGTACTATAACATTTATATGAAGCCATGCATTGTACCTCGTTAGGTATTACTGCAAGTCAGAATGCTATTTTAGGTGTATGTGAAAGGTGGCAATCAATAACAAGACTATAATGGATAACTCCACTTTACTGAATTTTAAAAGTCAGGAACTAGTATCCTGTTTCATGCAGAAAGGAATGACTATTTGCCCAACACTAGTGAAAGTCTCCCTAGGGAGGAGAAAATCACAAGCTGCCTTACAAAATACATTAATATTTTTCTGTTTTCCAACAAATAATGATTTGATAGTTTTACCTTCTCACTACCATCTCAAATATGAATAATCAATACTCAGTTTATTTCTGTTGTCCCCTATGTACAGACACCAACCATGACATTTTATGATGAGATTGACACCAGTTAAAAGGCATTAAAGACACCAATAATATTTATATTTGACAGTGAAGCTTGTGAGAGGTGACATACATGGAGTGCTGGCAATGAGAAAATTAAGAATTTATTTGACAGTTCACATCCTAAGTTATATAAGAAGAGCTCGTGCAACAGGATTTTTATTTTAGGAAGAATAAAAAGATACTACAGATTTCCCAAATGCTCGCTCAATTTTTACAACATACATTTTCAAAACTTACTGTAATAAACCAGCTACAATAATCTTAAATTTATGTGACTATTGCAACTAAAAACAAAAACTCAGTACAAGCTAAAATGTGCAGATGTTAAGTCAAAGGAGAGGCAAAATTTGTTGGATTTTTTAATTCCTCAAAGTTATGATAAGGAATAAGTAAGGAGACAAAATGAAAGTAAACCAAGATGGTTCATATATCCATGAGTACACCCAAAACATCTACCAGGACACCTAAAACACACTCCTTCTACAGGCAAAGAACGAGTTATACTCAGACTACTTCATGTTTTATATGTAATTATATTTATTTATATTTTACATTTATTTCATGATTCCTTCCACTAACGGCATCATATCAACATAATGTTTGCTCTTTTTTTGCATTTGCAACCCTTAAAAACATGTTGAAATTATTTTTACTAGCAATCAGTTTTACATAATTGTTTGACCCCAGTAAGAAATTTTTTTAAGAAAAAGAACTCTGAAGCTTCTTTTTACAAAGGCACTCATTTGTTAGTGAGAAAGGATATCTGGGGAGAAGCATCATTTTAGCTACTGGCCCTCATGTCTAATAGTTAGCTAGAAATATTTCCACGAGCTGATCAGTTCTGAATCTCAGTTACTCATCTTTCTTGTACATTACCGTGCTAACTTTAACCAATATTGCTTCTGGCCGAAATGTGGCACTGACTCACACCTTGGCACTAAAAGGCCACGAGCGTGCACTCAGCAGCTGATGGCAGAAGGTTAAAATAAGGTGCTTTAAGACCATTTAAAATTGGAGCAAAACCACATTTGTGTGTGGGAGGAAAATTCCCAAACAAAACTTAAGCTGCTTACCTTGTCATTTAAGGTTGGGTCATTCAATGAATAAAGTTTATTTGTAATATCTTTGCCAATAAGGTACTTAAAGATCTCATAAAGAAATGGCTCAGACTCCAGAAAGTAAGTCAGCCTTTCCCTGGACCAGCACAGGAACTTGCAGTTATCATCTGCAATAATGGTGACCTGAAAAAAAACACATGCTCAGAATCAGCACATTTAAACATGTTTTAAGATGAGCACATTTAAACATGCTTTTAAATAAGTGATTCCATTTTATTTGTGCCTCCAGTTGAAATAACTCTTAAAGCCATAGAGCTTTTTAGTATCCCTTAGAATGAGATATTTACAGATTTTAAAATTCTCAGCTATTTAATATTATCATATTTTTACCTAATATGTGTAGCCAGTTTGTTTTTCAGAAAACCAGAGGGAAAATAACAGGGGAAAATCTCTTATGAGTTCACAAACTGTAAAAGCATTTATGTAAGAAATTTATGTATGAAGTCAGTCCTATAGTGATGACAGTACTTGCCATAGGCCTATATGTAGCTTGGTTTTATTTTACATCACTGTCACCAAACAGGAACAACTGTATCACCCAAAAGTCTCCATCAACGAGTTTTTAGTGATTTAAAAAATATATATTTCCATATTTCTCCCATCACTGTTAGCCCTACTGATCCCACAAGTGCTACCTTGTAGCAGTTGAGCCAAGGCTCTGTTTGCTCAGCTATTGATAATCCAGTTGTGGGTAGTTACAGGAGAGCTTGCCCCCTCTCTGGTGGTAGGCTGGACCTGCCAGGTTCATCCCCCTGTGCCAGCAGAGGGCAATGACACACCAAAACCCATACTGGTCATACCCAGGGGCATGTTTTGCGAGAGGAAGTCAGGCATCTATGAACAAATCAAAATCAGGTGCTTTCTGTTTTCACAAGATAACATTACATCCTGAAAAAAAATTTAAAACCCGTAAAGTCCAAGAAACGATGGAAAACTGTCATATATCCATGGATTTTCAACTCCGCAGACCGTAATATAAGCCCACAGGCTGAGGAAGAATTTGCCAGCATTACCAGCAGATGGGGTCCTTAAGACTGAATCCGTGTGCTCTTGAAAGAGCAAGGCTGCCGGTGTTTGCATGGCAGCAACAGGCAGAACCCACGAGTAAAGGATGAACACTGCTCCAGATTACAATAACTTCTAAGGCAGGCAGAAGTTGAGGCATGACCCTTTTCCCTTGAGAGGGACTGATTCGTATCCAGCTGCTTCCAAGAGAAAGGGGCTGTGCCAAGAGGGCAGCCAGGCTGTGGGAGGCCTCGCTGCTGCAAAATGAATGCATCTGGACAAGTCTCTCCCCCTGGCACTAAGCCTAATGTTTGACTGGAACATATGACATCAATCACTGATTTTAGAGTCTGCACTGCTCTGCCTCCCTCCCCTTCTGCCGCGGTATCAGTGTGGATGTATCAGTCAGCCACAGTCGGATCATTATTACACATACCTAGCTAAAGAACATCACGTAAGAGGGAGCAAAATAGCCATTTCTATGGAGAAAAAAACCCCTTCTCTAACAGTATTCCACCCCCCAAAACTATAATAAAATATATTTAATATACCAGCATAATTACACCACTAGAGACATACACCCTTATTGTTCCCCATATGAATATTTTTATTCAAAATACTGAGATAATGTTCAGCTTATGTTTCTTTAAAAAATTGCAAAATGACAGAAGTATTAATACACTTTTATAAATACCAATTTCTAATTACTAGTGCCTGAACTTCTAGACTTTCATTATTACAATAATGATTTTTCCCTTTTCTTTTTTTGAACCGATGATGAGGCCTGTTCATATCATCTCTTTCTCCATTAAAACTGCCTCTTAAATTACTTGTCCAGAACAATTTCTTAACACAAATAAACTTGGAAACAGTGAAAGAGAACAGAATAGCAAAACCCAGACTGCTTAGTACACACCATCATAACACTGTTTTGCAGCATTTAATTTTAAAAGTTATTCTTGATATGGTCCATCTTCAAACACCTGTACTAGAAGGTTAGCAAAATTATGCAAGTCAAATAGTTCACTGTTTATCAAATTTATACTCTGTTTTTTTAATGGTCTCACCAGCTCATATGCAGTGACATTTAAAACAAAATGTACCTGGAATTTCTCACCCCGGTTCATCTGCGTTGACCGAAATTCGGGAGAATCTATAAAGGCACAGGGGTAAATATTATGCAGAAAATGCCCTCGATAAGACACCTTCATTCTGGAAATAAAAATGTATGAAACAACATTTTAAAATCATGGAGGCTGATTAATTTAATCTAAATTTGGGTAGGACTATTGACAATGGTAAAGCAGTAGATAACAGGAAAAAATACGTTCATCTTCCGGAATATCACTCCCAGAGCTACCCTGTTTTCTGCCTAAACCTCCACCGATTCCAAGCAGAACAGGCTGCCAGACAAATAGAGAATTAACGAACATGGCGTGTATCCACAAAATATTGTAATTCAATATGAGAAAAGCTGTGTTATATAGCCAGACCAGAGTCAGGTTTCCCTTAGGTAAGTGGCTTTGTGGTAATGAGTAAGAAAAACCATGAAGTCTGACATCACTGTTGCTCTCAACAGAGACTGGTTAAAATGTTGGCCAGAATTTAGTATGAGTTTCAAGATTACAGCTTGGCCATGGACACGTATTTTACCCTTTCTCACCTGGGTGCTGTCTGCCTCTGGGCAGGGCACCTGACCCACTCTACTTGCATGTACAGGTGCAGTGAATCAATTCCAAAGGCCTGCTGTTTTAAAGCCTACTGCATGGAGACTTTTCCTTCCCTCATGCACCATATTTTTTAACCTTAAAACCTGAGAATGGACTGAGAAGATGACTTAGATGTCTAAGACTCAAACAAATCTCTTGCTTGTTTTGCAAGACACTGTCTTTGGTATCACACCAATACAAAATCCATGCAGCTGCACACACAAGTGGGTACAGAATATGCTCCCAGTAAGAGATATCACCGTCACCTGAGAACAGCGTCACAAAATAGTCTATGAGCATAGACTATTTGACTGTAGACCATAACATGCTACAAACAATTAAAAATTCAATAATTTTCTAATTTATTCAACCATGACACAAAGCATATGACTGTCCCCAAGCTTTTATAGAACCTACTTCCCCTTCAGCAGGATGCTTAGCCTATCATCAACTGATGTTTTATCTTCTGCTGCATAAGCTTGACCTGTCTTTAAAGTCTGAATATTGCAGAATTGTCCAGTTAGTCTTTGGAAGAGCTCTGGAGGCACATGGAGAGGTTCAAACATTCTCTTGTAGAGGCTGCTAAGCTCCTTCTCTATCTTGATCTAGATTGGGAAAACAAGAGACATCAAGAAACACAGATGAATTAGTTAAAAACGGGTAGGACTGCACACATGCTTTAGTTTAAGGAACATCTTTGGCTTCATTATGCTTAAGCAAGGAAAGAAGTGGTAGATGTGTGATGTCTATTCACAAACACTACCTATGACAGGGTGACCAAAACCTTATCTAAAATTAGCCAGGCTGGCACACTGGTGTTTTAGAATGCTGTTCCATCCAAGTGGCACATTAAATCACACACAAGGAGCCTTCTGGGACTTCTGCTGATGCAATAGTGAATAAAACTTGGGCAAGAATTATACAGAGAAAAAAACCGAGGTTGTCTTTCATACTGCGTGCACGCGTCACTCTGGCTATCTCTCAGGCTCTCCTGGGAGCCCCTCTCATCCCTGAGCTTCCTGGCTTACTTGCAGTAGAAAAGCAAGTCTTGAAAAACAAACCAAATATATTGAAACCACATGTGATGAGGGAGAGGAAAAAAAAACCAAAAACATTGCCAGCTGAACATCCCACATGTAAGAGCCCACCCAAACTCAGGCAGCAGCAATGAGGGAAAGGATGTTGGCTGAAATCCCAAGCCTGGAAATCTTCCCTGAATGAAGGAAGCAGAGGATGAGACAATATTACAGCCTTTCTGAAAGCAGAGGCAGCCTGAATAAAGCCTGCATATTTGCTGTGAGGGAGACAAATTTGAACCATAAGTATCAGATAATGAATAAAATAAAATATACATAGAACACAGAATAAGGAAAAGCACAAGAAAAAAATGCAGAAAAGAAGAGAGAGAGACAAGTTTCTGACTCATGTTCAAGTCTTCCCCCCAGGACCTGCAGGTTCTTTTCTACAAATCTGCTTTCCAGCTGGTCAGTCCATGGCATGTGCTGATGCACAGGATTATTCCTCTCCTGGTGCAGTATTCCACACTTTCTGTTGAACTCCATGAGGCTCCTGTTGGCCGGTTTCTCCAGCCTGCTGAGGCCCCTCCAGATCATTTCCAACCTTCTAGGCTATCAGCCACTCCTCACAGTTTTGTGTCATCAGCGTACACATCTTCCCCACCACCCAGATCATGAATGAAAACGTCAAACAGCACTGGGCACTAGCACTGGCCCTGAGGTTACACACCACACACTAGTGAATGTGTAGTACACACCTCCAACTAGGCTTCTTACCTCTGATTACCACACTCAGCCCAGCCATTCAGCCAGATTTCAGTCCATCTCACTGTGTCCTCATCCAGGCCACACTTCAACAGATCCTCTATCAGGATTTTACACGAGACAGTGTTGAGAATGAAAACCCTACTGAAATTAAGGTAGAGGATATTCATCATTCTCAGCTGTCTGGTCAGTCATTTCATCATAGAAGGTTATCATAGAATAGCTTGGGTTGGAAGGGGCCTTGAAGATCACCCAGTTCCAGCCTGTCTGCCATGGGCAGGGACAGCTTCCACTAGACCAGGTAGCATCAGAGCTTCAACCCGACCTTGAACACTTTCTAGGGACTGTTCATCTGCAGCTTCTCTGGGCAACCTGTTCCAGTGCCTCATCACCCTCACAGTAAGGAATCTATTCCTAATAGCTCTGCTAAACCTACTCTCAGTTTGAAGCCATTCCCCCTTATCCTGTCACTACATGCCCTTGTAAAATGTCCCTCTCCATTCTTCTTGTAGGCTCCCTTCAAGTACTGGAAGGTCACAGTCTGGCCACCCCAAAGACGTCTTTTCCAGGTCAAACAACCCCAATTCTCTGAGTCTTTCCTCATAGCTCTATCTCTGTGCTTGGGATCCCAGGGCATTCCAGGTGGGATCTCATCAGAGCAGTCACTTCCCTTACCCTGCTGGCCACACTGCTTTTGATGCAGCCCAGGATACAGTTGGATTTCTGTGGCTGTGAGCGCATGTTGCTGGGTCAAGTCCAGCCTCTCATCCACCCCCAAGTCCTCCTTATCAGGGCTGCTCTCAATCTGTCCATCCCTCAGCCAGTGTTGATACTGGGGGTTGCCCCAACCCAGATGCAGCACCTTGCACTTGCTCATGTTACATTTCATGAGATTTCCATCGGCCGACTTCTCAAGTCCGTCCAAGTTCCTCTGGATGGTATCCCCTTCTTCAGGTATGTCAAAAAACTCAGCTTGGTGTCATCTGTAAACTTGTTGAAGGTGCACTCAGTCCCTTTGTCTATGTCATTAATGAAGATAGCAAGTAGCACTGGTCCCAGTGAAGGTCCAAAAGGGACATCACTTGTCACTGATGTCCATCAGGACTCTGAACCTTTGACCATTACCCTCTGGATGCGGCCATTCAATCAGTTTCTTATCCATCTATTATTAGGCTGGTTAAGCATGACTTCACCTTGGTAAATCCTTGCTGACCACTCCTGATTACCTTCTTGTGCATAGAAATGGTTTCCAGGACTATCTACTCCTTCTTTTCAGAGATCAAGTTGAGACTGAGCAGGCTGCAGGTCCCTGGGTTGTTCTTCTTGCCCTTTTTGAGGAAAGGAGTGGCATTTGCTTCCTTCTCTCAGTCACCACCATTATTCCAAGACCATCAGGAATGGCCCCGCAGTGACATCAGCTCTTGTGGGTGTGTGAAATCAGGGCTCATGGACTTACTATGTCCAGTGCATCACCTGACCTAAAGTTACACCAGTTTGACACTGAATCAATTGCTAGTTAAATATTCCACTAGCAACTACATTCATATGAAATCCAGGGTTTGAATTTCATGTATGTTCCTTATGCCACAATCTTTAATACCTCAGAGGACATCTACACAGACAAAACAAGGATTAAAAACAAACCTGCAAGAGAAATTGTATTATGTTGAGGACTGTCCCAAGCTGATTGATTTCAAAACATATTCCATATACCCACAAAGCTACAAGACTATTTGTTTTACCAACATGTTCCCCAGGAAATCTTTCATTTTTAACAGCTGTACCAATTTAATTTACACCTCTTTCAACACATCACCACTGCAACTTAAAGAAATATATGTTCATCTGGAAAAGGAATTTAAGTGGCTGCCGAGATTCCTGAACCCAAAAACCATGCACACAGACATGAGGGCAATTTTTAGCCCTGGACTGTTAATCCAATCCCTTAAGTAGCACATGGTTCATGTTTCATGATCTTCCTCTCGTGTGTAATACTGTGAGGAGAAAGCAGGTGTAGCCACTTTCCTAAAGACCGATCAGATTGCAGACTGGAGCTATGCTTTAGATGGGCTCCCTTGTAACAGACTACTCCTCCTTCCCAAGCACAGCTGACTGCTCCTCCAGTCATGCTTGCAGGTCATAATCCAAATAAGCCATGTGGGTAGGTGTAATGTTTTGTTCAGCAGGGGTTGAAATATTCTGGGATGCTGCCAGAACTCCGAGTCAGACACTGATTAGACTCAGCTTCCACTCAGACTAAAAAAGCCAAATTTGTAAAGCTCCAAGGAATCAAAACCACAGAAATAATCCTCTGGTCAGAAAAGAAACTCACTGTGATTTTGCATCCTCCATTTAATAAAATAAATATTTAACAACTGAACATATCAATTATTCATTTTGTAATACAATTAACTTGTAATTATTCTGCCATTCCTTTCTTTCCTTGGAAAGATCTTTTTTGAGAATGACCAAAACTGATTGAGATGGGCAATACAATAGCTGCAGAGAGAAAAATCTCATTCAAAAATGAGTTCCTAAGAGTTTTAATTTTTTTCCCCCTATTCTTTATCTTCCAATAGGAAAAACACTTGAAACAGCCTTTGGGTTCATAGTAAACATGTTAGACAGCTAAAGAGACAAGCATGACTGTCAGGCATCACTTCAAATATGCTTGTTGATCATAGTTTATGACAAAGATTCATATATCTTTTAATAATTACTGAAAATATCATGTATTACAGCAATTAAAATAGCATAATATTTTCCATGCAATGTTCATAAATACTGTAATTTCTTAATGGAAAGATGACTATTCAAATTAAGTCTCAATATACAAAGAAACAGCACTACCTGGCTAGTCTATCAGATTTAATTTTTGGCTAAGCTTTTTCAGTTGCACAGGTCACATAGCCCTGTTGATGGTAACCTTTGGGTGCATCTGTGCTCCATGCTGGAGGAACACTGCTGTAGGTAGAGCCTCTTCCTTTTTTAACACATGTACTCAATTTATCAACTTGTTGTAGACAGATGCAATTTAACCTTTAGCCTCTTTTTATATGCTGTGGTTGCCTGCCAGAGTGTGAACAGTACAGAGTTTATGGGAGTGCCAAGCACATCAGTTCTGCTGTAGTTACTCTGCCAGTGGGAAAGGGCTACAGAAAGAGAAAGCAAAGTTAAAGCAGGTACTCCAGGCCTTCTTCTCTTAGAAAGAATTTTTTACCAAATTTGGTGACTGAGTTCATCAGTCAAGTTTCATGTTCTCACACAATTCCTTCTTCTTATATCCACCTACAGAGTACTTCAATCACTTCTACCACTTAACCCAACTCCTACAAATAATTCCGCTAACAAATTTACTAGAGGATTTAGTGAAAATAGCTGTCTCTTCAATAGGATGAAATCTATACCATAATGCACAAAATACCCCAACCTATGACAACATACCTTTTAGTAGACAACTGTAATTACAAAAGAATGTGTTTCTTTCTTCATTCAGTATTGATTTACACATAGAAGGATGATTTTTTTGTTTGTATTTTGTTTGGTTTGGGGTTTTTTTGTTGTTGTTGTTTGTTGTTGTGTTGTGGGGGTTTTTTTGTTTTTGTTTTTTTCCCCCCTCAAGTCCACACCAGCACATCATCCTCCCAGGATGCTTTTTCACTCCCCAATAACCTTTTATTTAGATTTTTAGAAAGGGTCGGACAGGTACAAACCCAAGGACCATTACCTATGTTTAAGGATGCCACAATTCACTTTTAAAATATAGGTAAGTTTTAAGGCTTGGTTTCCTAGGGAAATGGGTTTCTATCAGCTGTGCACTCCTGCTTTTGCAATAATTTCTGACTTTGTTGGCCACTTCCTGTCCCATCTGACAGAATATTAGAAGCCTCAAGATTTTATTGAAAGGCTTAATTGGTGGGTGGATTGAAGGAAAGCAGAACATGCTAACTTGGTTGAGTGAAAAGACTGCAACCTGATTTCATCCCATATTAGAAACCATAGTACCTGCATGGGATATTTAACTGTGGACACCTACAGAGTAGGTAGAATCTGGCCTCACTGGCTCTCCGTTATCACAACTGCTATTTTGTGTGTGTTCTGGACAGCATGGCCATGGCTAACTAGCAGAAACACAAAGCAGCTTCATCATATGCTACATCTTGATGGTGACACAAATGGATTGAATAGGTTAAAAAATAGCATTAGTAATACTAACCAGAGAGAAAGTTACCCTTTAAGTAGCAAGATGACTCTTCAAGAGCAATTTGAACTAGAAATATTTACTACACTTCTACAATTGCCTAGTAACAAATCAGTCTAGTTAGTTTTAAGCTACTTCCTAGGCAAGACAGAAGTCAAGCTTTATGCTGCCTCACCAGGAAAGGAAGAAGTAGCTAATTTCTTAGCTGCTTTCTTGCACAGGCTGTGTTGACTTGGTGAAGAGCTTATTTCCAGTTAGGTTTTGTTTTCCTTTTTTTTGGTACCAGTTGCTGCACATTCCCAGAGTGTGTCCAGAGTGTGATTTTGGGCCAAGCACGAAAGTATTCTGCTGAAAATGAGTACTAATCCATTGGTTTGCCCAGCAAACATGGGCAAAACTTCCTTTTCTTGCATCTTACCAGACTGCTTGTGAAATTTAGCTGTTATACATACCGGTCTTCTTTTATACACTAGGTATATGAAATGTAGAAGGTTGACAACCAAAAACACAGAATTCCAGATCATTATGTCCAAGGCACAACGATAGAGTGTAGCCCAAATGATGAACAATGCGCATCCTGTAAAAAT